>VWPU01010084.1:1592-55300 GCA_013398955.1 Callaeas wilsoni | reverse complement strand
CAGGGCACGTGCACCTGCGCGAGGTATTGCGCGCGACAGGGCGCGAGGCAATGGCGCGAGACAGGGCACGCGATGGGGCACGCTCGCCGGCGCGAGACCCAGGCACGCAACCGAGCGCGGGACGGGCCGCGCGGCAGAGAGTGCCGGAGGGCGGCCGCGCGCTGTTGGCACCGGACAGCGCCCAACCGCCACAGCGCGGGACCCGCCCCGCGACAGGGCGCGAGCGGCGCCGCAGCGGCTGAGGGCGGAAAGCCGCGGTGATGGCCAGCGTAAACCAACACCGACCGACGGCAGCGGCACAAAGCCGGCGCGGCCCGAGGGCAAGCCCTGGCGAGAAGGAGCTCAAAGAGCAAACGATCCCGTGAACCTGCCCCTCCCCCAATACCACGGCGGAGGGGAAGGGGAAAACACCTTAGAGCCGGCTCTGTGCCGAGTCCGAAGCTCGACGAGGGCGAACAAGGGTGGTCAGAAGGGAAGCGAAGCAGAATGGGCTGTGAATGCAGAGGAGCAGAGAAGGGGAAGATTCTGTGTAGGAACGCATAGAGGCAAACCTGGGATTGCTTCGACTCCCACCCAGAAAGGGGGAATTAATCCCAGAGGGATTTGCGCTGTCCTGACCTGGTGCTGCTCCCAGTGAGAGACTGCACCAAACGTGACAGTAAGACACACCACAACACCTCCTTCCTCTTCCCGTGCCCCCTTCCCCTGCCTATCCTTTCCCATTGGGAACCAACAGCCCAGTTCCTCTTCCCCGCACCCAGACTGATGGAAGCGTGGTTTTCAAACCATATCTTGCTGCCGTAAACCTTTAATTTAACAAACTAAAATATTACAAGGTGTTATTATAATCTACTGGGACCTGTTGCTGTAAAGTGACTTTGACAATATCAAAACAAAAGGAAAGCTCATGTAGCAAAGTCGAAACTATGTAGTCAAAAATGAACATTTTAATCTGAAGCTTCAACTCTATTTTTAATTTATATCTTAAGATAATTGAAATTCAGCTTGGCTCGTTTCTCATTTTCATTTAAAAGTTACACACAATCAAAAGCTATCAGGTGCTTGCTTCTGCTCTAGAAAGATTTGCACATTTGCCTGTGCTTTCTTCTCAGCAAAAATGAGCACCATTTGCCTTCTTCACGGAAACCCTCCACGCTGGAGTGTGGGAGGGGGAAGGTTTCAGCAGGTTGGTGTTTCCCTCACACACCCCAAGGTCACATTGCACAGGGTCAGTGATGTTAGAGCTCCTTGTTTTCCATTAAGGACTCTCGTGGGGCTGGAGGCATGGGCCCTACCAATACCATTTTAACATCATAATCATCACATCCGTGAGCGAGTACAGCTTCCCTGCAATTTAATTTACTGTTTAAACAAGCACAAACCTCACAGAACATCTGCCCTCCAATTACTCTGGAGGTGGTACAGTGACAGCAACTTCAAGGACAGCAGAATAAAGCAATACAAAAAGTTCTACTGATTTCCAAATCCCAACCACAGGAAGTCACTTAACTGAAGAAATAGTGACCTGTTACTAGCCCTGCATGGAGAGAAACGAACACACACGCACACACACCCCAAAAAAAGTCCAAACACCAAACTCAAGTCTAAGTGACAGTGGGAACCCGCACATTTACTAACCAAAGTCCCACCAGCGTCAGTGTGACAGAGAAAGGGCAGAGCTATCTTGGCATCGAGTGCCCTACAGCATTCTTGAAGTTTTCTGTAAATGAGAAGATAGATGCCAACTTCTTAAAGCTTAGAGACCTCAGCATTTTTTAACAGAGGTGCTGATTCCTGCAGAGTAGATTGAAGTCCCACAACAAGAGTCTTTCTTCTCTTATTTACATTTAGCATCTCCTTCAGAAATCATCCCAGGTCTCCAGAAGTCCGTGGATCACCACTTAAATACTTTCTCAGACATGAGTATATGCTTCATAGCCTAGAAAACCTAGCGCAACCGGGCAGGCAGCCAGAGTCTGTCTTCAGACTTTTTTTTGACTGGCATGACTTAACAGCATCCCTTTTATTTATTTATATGAGGTACTCTGGTGACGGAATGGGGAGGGTATACACAGGGATGTTACGTATCTGTTCAGCTCTTCCCCATCATCTGTATCGTGCTGGCACAGCGCCTTGCAGAAAGCACTGGAGCCTATCCGTTTGCATCCTTGGCTAGGAGTGGATTGCCACTCAGGGTAGAACATACCACCGTGTATTCCTGTGTTCCTCCTAGGTGATGCTCAGAGAATGCCATACTGTGATCCTATAAACAGATCCTTGGGATGTCACATATGCTACTCGCAGATATTCGAATTAGTGCATCAGTATTTGTGCCTGTGTGCCTGAACATGAAATGCAGACAGATGTACATAGTGCTTACCAAAGTACCTCCCCCCTCAGTAGAGGTATAAACAGGTAAGTGACTGAAACAATTTAGAAGTTCACACCTCTCCGAGGCAGCTCACTTAAGGACCGTGCTCTGAGAAGCCAGTGTGCAGACTGGAGTGCACACTCGTAATTCTAGCTGGAGTCCAGTCTGTGCTTGTGCTCACTCCTGTGCCCTGCCAAATTTTTCATTCTCCTGCTTCACAGGCACCTATTGAAACTATTTCCAAACTCTCATGTGACAAGGGACTGGGAGAGAAGGAAGGGACAGACAAACCAGGAGGTTCTGTGTTCTTCACAATACAGAACAGCAGCTGGTAGATTTTTTTTCTGCACCCAGACAGAGTAATTGCTGTGATGGAATTAAAATATTACTTCCTACATATGAAACAAGCAAGTATGAGTTGGGAAGAGAGCACTGCTGAAAGATGAGAGCAGTAGAATGATGTGCGAGATCATGGGAAATCCTTCTTGAACAAATGGAGAGAAAAGCAGCCCAGAGGTGTGTGAACTCTGGAAGAAGTGTGTGGCAGGGGGAAACCCAGTTTCCCCAGTCTCTGCCATAACACCTCATAGTAGGGAGACTAAAGCAACCAAGAAAAAAAAAAAAGTTATTTAGCATGATGTGAAGTTATGCTGTTCTCATTTTCCTCTTTAACTTTGTTTTCAGTTTTGTAATTAGCAGTTCATTGTGTGCTCTGCTAGAATCACAGTGTTTCATTTTCAGCACAAAGAGTGACTCAGGCAAGCAGCACCTCTGAATAGCAGAGTGCCACACAAACTCCTGGGTGCTCAGGGGCACCAGGCCAGACTCCCCAGCTCACTGATGGTGTCAAGTGTGCTGACACAGATTGGTTTTCCTCTGCTGGGTGTTAGCCAACACCCTCATCTCCTCCAGCCCTTGAGAAGGAATGACACAGCTCCAGTCTCCTGTCACCACAGATACCTCGCCTGCCATCTAATTTTCAGGAAGCAAACAAAAGCTAACTTTGCCTTCCTCTGGGTAAAGAATGGGGTGTGATGCACACACACGCATTAAATACCTTGTTTAAAATCAGATCCTTTGCCACAAGAATATTTTTTATGGTATTTTGTGTCAGACACCACCACCATAGATGGATTCCTTTGTATCCTGGGAAACATTTGCCCCCAGTTTCAGGCAAACAGCCTGTCCCTGTGCTATCGGTCTGCTCCAAAGCTTCAAGATAGTGATAGAAAGAGGAAGAAGACCAACACCTCTAAGTCTCCCACGCTGATTTTAGTACATATTATGCTAGCTGGTAGACTAGGCTTTTGTACCAGAGGAGATTACCCAGGACCTGCAGGAACACAGACAAGGATGTGCATGTGTTCTGCTGCCTATAAATAACGCTCTCCACTTAACAAAAACACAACCCAAACAGCCAGCTGTTAACAACTAGACCACAGGGTCTAGGCAGCAATTGGTGCTTGCTGAATAAATCTGTGCAACCTACTCATGCTTCAATTGGCAAATGATGTACAGATTAATGTTTGATGAGAGGTGATAATATTAACATGATCTCTGAAGAGGCAGGAGTGAAACATGCTAAGCATGAAAACAATCTTTGAACTGCTGCTCAGCCGGGCTGGGAGTGGGGCTTTCCAGAAGTGAGCATTTTTAACTCACAGCTTGCCACTGGCAGGTTTGGCAAGAACGGCGAGGACTGGGCAAAGAGAGGAAGGCCACCTCCACACCTAGGGGATTGTCTTTGGCTCGAGGCTTACCTCTCCCGCAGGTTTCTTTGGTGATCAGTTGCCCAGCTCTGTACTAGAGATTCAGCAGTACCCTGGAATAGCTGAGTATTCCAAGAATGAATGTACTAAAGACAAGATAAGCCAAACTCTTCTCCTAGCCCTAGATACAGTCATTGCGGGGCAGACTTGGGTCAGGGAACAGGAATGCAGACAAAAGTTTGCATTACGCTAAGCTCAGCTGAGTCTGGCAGTTTTACAGGAACCAGCCCTCAAAGCTGTACTGCAGGTACTCAGCAACACAAGTAGAGTTTGATTGGGTCATGGGAGAGCCAGTCCTTCCGGAAAACACTTTCTCCGTGGTGCAGACTACTTGCCAGCAGTCCAGAACCTTAGTGCCATTCCAAGTCTCGTGTGTTGACCTAAGGCAGGACAGAGATTCACAAGGCCAACTTGGTTTGATTTCCTAATTAAAAAAAGCCAGCCAAACCAAACACCACAGCACCAAAAACCGAACAAAACAACAACATCATCAACCCCTTTCCTTCAGTAAAACGTCCAAATCCTGTCTTAAGGCTGATTTTGATGATCATTTGGTCCAAAAGCTTCAGCAAGATGACCACCACACCACTGGGCCGAGGCCCCCGATACAGAACACAGCCCTTCTGCCAAGGCTGTGCCACGACAAACTGGTGGTTGACGCACACAGACTTCATTTCAGTTCTGTGGCTGAGCTGGAGTTGAAGCTGCTGATTCATTTGGCTTATATCACCTGTGCCAGAATGTCTGCATCCCTGGCAGGCACATGTAGTTTTAAGTGTTTGAACCAGCCACACAACAGAGGTCCCCTCATCCCATGAAACAGCAGCTTGGACACCAGAATATCCATGTCAATAAAATACAGCATAACCGCACCAATGTCTTGGTATTCCTTTTTTTCCTTCTTTTTTTTTTTTTTTAAACTTCGGGTGAGTAACAAGAAGGAAGAGCTTTACAGCTTAGTTATTTAAGCCCTGAGATATTTTCCATTAAGTATGCCAATATGGATTCCAGCTTCAGGCCAGGCTTAGACTGCAGCAACTTCCCAGACTTCAGAAGTAAGACTCCACTTTAGGTAAGCAAAGCAGAATTGTGCCGAGCATTTGGACACAGCAACTATTACAGAAACAATCCAAAAAATTCATACACATCCAGAATGACCCAACAAAAAAACTTAAAAATCCCTTAAACAGGCACTTCTGAATTTAGCCACGGTAAATCAAAATTGCACCCTCTTCCTTCTCCACCTTGCTTTCAGCCAGAGGTTACTGCTCCTGTAATAGGAGTGGAAAAATACTGCTCTTTCATGTAGTCTTCACAGGCTATGACAAGAATATAAGGCCGTATGCAAGAATATAAGGCTATAAAAGATTATAGCAAACCCTGCCAGTTCTTACCTGTCAGATCTCTTAGAGAAAACTACTAAGGCCACACTTTGAAATTTATTCTAGCACTATTATTTTAAAAGCTGTCATAAAGTTTATGAAGGACAGAGTGCTTACTCTTTCACCACCCAGCATGGACACCCTCTAAACTAAAGGCAAACTGTGTTGTAAAGGTTTGCATAAAACGACAAACTACATTAAAAGCTTGAAATTCTTTTCAGAGGAAGCTAAATATAAGTCAATATATCTTAGAAGAAAAGCATGGGAATAGGGGAGGTAATTGATGGTGGAAGGCCAGAGGGCACTTTTTACTTCTTTCTGGCTGTGAGGCTCTCACCTGGGAACTGGTTTTGGCATCTAAAGATATTTTTTCCAGAGTACATATCAGATAACTCAGTTCTAGAACAGGACGAGTGTGAAATACCTTGAGAAGCTGACATTGTATCAATAAGCCATATGCTCTCTTTTAATGGCCACAATGGGAGTCCCTTGTAAACAACAGGAGAAATTATTATGGATATTTAAAGGCTGAACATTTACTTCATTTACTCTGAAGAGAAACATTACTAGTACCATTACGTTGGTCATATGTTAAACTATGTGCAGCACAGAAGATCTATGGTGACAGGTAATACAAACCAAATCACAGTCCCAAATGGTCTGAAATACATTTGTAATATTCCTCTGCAGGAATGCAAGTTTCAGAGCTCGAAACATGACTGAATGACTTTATAAAGATGAAAAAATATCACTAAAGTGAATACAACTGAAAGTCCTTGCTCACAAATGCACAACAAAACATGATTTCCACTCCCATTATGCACCACTATGCATTGTTATAAATGCACCAGTACAAATTGCTGAAACATTCCCAGCAAGGCTTTTATAGAATTCATAAAGGCTGGTTTTTCACAGGTCTTCAAACTGCATTGAAAGCCTTAATTTTCAAATGTTTTTCTGTGTATATTTCAGTTTTGAAGAAAAACAGGTAAACAGACAGCAGTTATACTTTGCTCTTACAATAACTCTAGCACTTCTAATCAGGAAAATGCAGATCTTGGATGGTCTTGCCAAGTTTAAACAGTTTTACATTTTACATATCTATTCTCTGATAACTGTTGAAATAATGTTCTTTAGTAACTAACTCACAAAATTCCACGTTATCACAACAGCAGGTTGTTGGGCACACTAACTTCTTTTTCATAATAATGAAGCTAGTCTGGAGTGAAGAAATACACAAATGCACACTAGGAAAAGGCATAAAAATTCCAACGAACATCAGCTACATCATTTTTCTAAAAAAATGAGCAATTGAAATACAGGAGGCAAGATTTCTACTGTGTGTTTGCATTTGGCTTTTTCCATTTACTGCAGAAACGAACTGTTCTGTTGCACTCACATGGCTCTTCACCAGTTACACTTGCAAAACCCAAAGCCATTTGCAGAGGGAAATCGGCAGAGCAGCTGTCAACAGAAGAGTAAACGCGATGGTCCTGGTGTCATCACCCAAGCAAAATGCTGACTTTGGAACTCCAGCAACCTGACAAGACTGTGTAAGCCCACTGCAACCTTTTATTGTAAGGTTTCACGTTAGGATTTCATCTCCAATTGATCACTCATGTCAGAAAAGCGTGGGACTGTTGTTACCGCTTAGGAATGTGGCATACATCTCATGCATACAGAGAGGGCAGTACCTGGTCTAAGAATCTGTTCGATCTTCAGGAAAGGGGTTTGAGCAGGAGTAAAGATGCAAATCTGTTGCTGTCTCTTTACGCAGGGGACATTTTCCATGCTGACTACCAGCTACTACATCTCAGTTCCCACTCTTCTGGGAACCTGACAGAAACAGCCCAGACTTTGCATTGTAATGTTTATTTCTAAAGCTGGAATTTCAAGCACTTACAGTTACAGGGCATAGCTTTATGAGCTCTTCTCCAATGAAGTAATTTTTGTTGTTTTGTTTTAGACTACTCCCCAGCACAACCTTGCTGACTTCTTTCAAAAAAGCATGAAGCTGTGTCTGTGCTCCTCTGGTGGTACTGGTTTGTCATCAGTCCTCACTTAGTAAATTAGCCAAGTCATCCATGAAGTGAGCTGGGGAAACAGCATCATCCTGTGCTCTCCTGTGCAATGCTGCAGCACACTACTAAAAATAGCTGCTGCCTTTCACTCCAGAGATGGAAGCTTCCTGAGAACAAGGCATGTCTGCACTCGGGGTACACGCACGATACACAGCACACTGATATATCACCACTTGTCCATATGTAAAGTGAATAGATTTGCAATATTTCCCCAAACAGAAAGCTGTCCCAGCCACACAGCAAGTATGTTTCTAGTAAACACTCTTCGGCCTCCGCCCCCCCAGGCTTGAGCAGTTGCATTTTAACTCATGTTTTTTTCATTTTATTTCCACAACTGCCAAAGCAGTTCCATGTTTCTGCTAATCTTTTTTGAAATAGAAGAAAGTGAAAAATGTTTCAGGAGAAATTTTGGAACATCTTCAGATTATTTTTTTAAAAAAACATATTTTGTTTAAGTAGAAGCAAACAACAAGTTTTTGATCTCAGCTCTCACATACAAATCTGGACCATTCCACATTTAGATGGAAAAATGGAATCAATCTATTTCTGAACAGAACTGGCTCTGGGCAAGGATAGGCAAAGCATGAAGGCTGTTCACTCAGAAGAGGGCAGAAGCTGGAGGGATATTCCCTGCCAAAGGGAAAGGACGCACTGAATCAAGGGATGGAAGAAGTGATCACAAAGGGTTAAAATATGGATACAGGACTATGAACCAGTTACAGATAAAAAAGCCTAGGAGTCTGAAGGAATTTGCTGTTGAGCAGAGGAGCAAAGTTGTGGCACAGCATCCTTAGAAGCTCTGACAATTTTGCATTACATATCTGCTAAAATCATATTTGACCACTGTGCCAAAGGACATCTCTGATGTGTTGCTCTCAGTAAGGACAGCCTGCATTTGGCAAAGCAGTAAGCCACTCTCTGCCCCATGCTTCTACCAGACCCAGGAGATGAGGAGTGCTGGCTCCACCTCACTGCACAGCCAGTCTCCCAGCAGCACAGAAATGCCACCAGGAACAAGTAGCTCCTTACCTCACCACTTCTGCCTGCCAAGAAAGCATGAGAGCCCAGTGCTTTGCCTGTTCAAATTCAGGAAAAAGGTGTTTGAAGAGCTTTGCTCAGCACAGCTAGCACTCTGTGAACAGTGGCAGAGCTCTAATTAACTGCACAGACTTCATCTCAGCAAAATGTTTTAAAGGAAATTTTAAAAGTATATGAGTACTCTCAGTTAATCCATAAGGCAAAGAGCTGAATCACAGACTCTGACAAGGCAGTCCCTGGAAAGCAGATAGATATGTCATACACTCAATTTCTCATTCCAGGAGCATCCCAAGTCCAATGTGTAGCAGCTCTATATGCATATAAGCTGAAAGGATAATGCCAGTTTCCAACACCCATGAGAAAAGTTCAAATCTGGAGTCCAATTAACTTCACAAATCTCCTTCACCCCTAGTGCAGAAAAGTTACAAAGGGAGACTGACTTGACTGCATGCCAGACATGTAGATTCTAAACAATGGCATTTCTCCTGAGCCCTTCCACAAAGCCCAAACTGCAATCAGGACAAGCAAGGACACCAGCTCCCCCAGGCTTCAGGGCTGTCCACCAGCCTGGGTCACTTCAGAGCCAGGCGGTGCTCTCTTGGCACAGCACTTTGCCAGGAGCAGATCTGTCCCATCCCACAAAAGGAGCTCTAGCATCACTTCACAACAGAGCAAGGCTGATGCCTAGAATATTCCTGGTCCGTTCCAGCAACTACAAGTGCTTGGGATCACAGGCCAATTTGATGCCCTTTAGAGTAACTTGGCCAAACCACAGTCTTATCCCAGGGGTGAGCAGAATCTCAAGGTGAAGCTATTTGTACATCCACACTTCCTTCTCCGTTAGCATCTCACGTAGCTTGTACCCAGGATTGGAGAACTATTGCCAAGAGATCCTCTTGTTACATATCCTTCCGACCACACATATGGGCACATCTGCAGGTTGGGCAAAAAAGTGATTGAGAGCAACTCTGCAGAGAAAGACTTGAGAGAAATTGTTGATGAAAAACTCACATGAGCGCAGTGTGCACTCACAGCCCAGAAACCCAATGGAATCGTGGGCTGCATCAAAAGCAGTATGGCCAGCAGAGGGAGAGAGGGGATTCTGCCCTGCTGCTCTTGTGAGACCCCACCCAGAGTGCTGCATCCAGCTCTGGGGTCCTCAAAATAAGAAGAACATGGAACTGCTGGAGCAAGTCCACAAAGTTGATAAGAAGATTGCCCTATGAAGACCGGCTGAGAATGTTGTGGCTGTTCAGCCTGGAAAAGAGAAGGTTGTGTGGATACCTCATAGAAACTTTCCAGTATTTGAAATGGGTCTACAGGGAAGCCAAAGAGGGACTATTTGTCAGGAACTGTAGTGATAGGACAAGGAGTAGTGGGTACAAACTGAAAGAGAGGGAATTTAGGTTAGAGATTAGGAAGAAATTCTTTACTGTGAGGATGGTGAGACCCTGGAACAGGTTACCCAGAGAAACTGTGGGTGCCCCAACCCTGGCAGTGCTCAAAGCCAGGTTGGATAAGGCCTAGGGCAACCTGGTCTAGTAGGAGCTGCCCCTGCCCATGGCAGGGGTATTTGGACTAAATGATCCTCAAGGTCTCCTCCAAACCTTAACATTCTATGATTCTAAGGGCCTTCCCTATTCTGATAGGGCATTGGCTTGCCCCTGTGTAGGAGTTTGCACTTCCAGGTTCCTGTATTCCTGCTTAGTAGGAAAAGCCTGGCAATTTCTACTGTACCTTTGAGAACTTACTCATTGGCTTAAAATCTGATGTCAAACCTGACATCAGTTGTTCCAGGTAAAGTGGTATGGGTCTGAAAAGGCCAACTCAGCCTAAACTGATGCAACACTTCTGAACTATTCCTAGCCCACCCAATTAATGTGCATTGAATATTTATGGAGAACGGATGCCACTACGAGTTACTTCCTACCTGCATGGTATGAAGTCTGCAAGGACTCTTCAGTGGCAGAAACGCAAGCTTTCTCAGGAGACAGTGACATCCACCAATTCAAACAGGATCCCACTGAGACCAGCAGACATACTCAAAAGACTCATAGGCAATTTCAGCAAGATGGAAAAGGCCTGGTGTATTTGGACTGAAAGCAAAAGCATCTAAAATAGCCATGAGGACCTTTCATAGAGATCAACTTGAGAGAGGAGCAGGAATTTTCTGCTGTTGCTTGGGAAGGGGGAAAAGAATAAAGAGAGATGCAGATGCACTTCAGATAAGCAACACCCTTCAGCTTTATGAAGTTTTTTCTAGTTGGATGGGAAAGAAAAAGCTCTTGTACCTCTCAGGCAAGCTGTGTTTGGCAGAGAATTGGATGCAAAGGTGGGACACAACACAGAGGTTCTGAACACCATGAAGATCAGTCCTTCAAAACTTACAGTCAGATAACCCATGCCCCTCACCTACACACACACACAATTAGTACTTCACCATATTACAACTAAAATTAGGAAAAGCCAGCCTGAATCCTTGTTCAAGAGAGCACTGTGCAAAAGTTGCCTTGAACATTACAGTAACATTACATCCCCTGCTCTCAACTAAGTAGCACAGTTCCTGACTCTACTAGTAATTAGCAGAATTAACTTTTTCATGCTGGACAGGAAGGAAAGCAGCAAATTTTAACAGAAATTCCCATTTCCTATTTGTCAGACTTTCCTTAAACTATTCCATGTTCATGAGAAGCTTGCAACTCCAAAGAGAACACTTTAAGCACCCTGACTCCTAGTAGCAATTCAAGCAGAGTTTCAGTGCTATTCACTTCAATAGCATTCAGTCAGTCAGGGAAACTGAAACAATAACATATGTGAAACAGCTTGAATCTTGAGGATATGATCTATACAGAATTAGTTAACAGAAATTTTTTCTTTAAACCCACACAGTCACCATAACATTCATTTAGTAAATCTGAATAAGAACTGCATTCAAGAGAACACAATCTGCATGTGAACATTCTGTGAAGAGAAAGAATGAATTCCATGAATCAATAATTTGGTTCAATTGTCTCGGTTGTGTTTACTATCTACACTATGTTCGATGAGTCTTAACTTATTAATGTTGGACATCCTCGGTTTTAAATCTCTGTATAAGACTCCCAAGTGAACACTGTCTGTGTTTGCTTTGACTTCAAAGATAATAAAGCATTTGCAGAAGAGTTTTCCAGACTGAGCTGGACTTTATTAGCTCTGCTGTCCTAAGTTCAGGAAAAAAATGTATCTCTACATCATGTAAATTTAAGGCAAGAGCCCCTTCATTCAATATCTTATATTTTGCTAAACAACACTTTTTACATAATTTTGGTATCATATATAGTATTGTAGTTACCATTAGCATAATAATGATGGCACATGTGCTATTACCATTACAATGCTGGCGTGTTGATTTTAAGTATTGACAAAGCTGCCTGAAATATCTACTGTTTACAACATTTGTTCTAGCTAAAGAGATTTGGTAGCATTTGCTAATCAACTGCAACCACTTCCCACCCATAAAACTGATGCAAATAAGGGAAAAAAACAGCTAGAGGGATCCAAAGACATAAACACTTTTACTTATAACTCTGTAAAGAGAAATCCCTCTCTCTCTCCATATGGCTTTCTCTTGGCTCTTAATCATCTTTTCATTGGCTTCCAGCTGGCTGTCTCACTATCAAGACCAACTTGTTATGCCAAAGTCAGGCTCAGAAAGATGAGAGCTGCAGAGTGGCATGACTGGATACAGCAGTCTTTACTAGGGGCAAGTCTAGCATAAAGGATGCATAGCAGGGTCACTTCACTTGCCTCAGCAAAGCAGCCACTGCTGTGTTCCCAAAACACAGCAGCAGGTCTATGTTCACACTTTTTAGTAGCAGGAGCGAAGAATGACTACTACAATTGAAGCTACAGGGAAATTCTGCAGGCAGAAGTGTAATTACCTGGGTGGAAATTCTGGCAGAAAACCCAGACCTCTTTCTCTCCTTAAATAGAAACAAATACTGTGCAGTCACCATGGAGAGATTACGTACAGCATTTGGATCACATACAGCACTGAAATACAACACACACACAAGAGAGCCAGCCATGGAGCTGGTTTAGCAAAGCACAACCGAGTCAGGTCTCCACTGACTACAGCCACAATTTTAGCCATCACCCCAGTCATACAAATATTAAGCTATGTGTCAAAATTCAGCCTCTGCATTAAAGGTCAGCTCTGCAAGCTGTTTAGTCCATCTGGGAGTACCTAGAGCCTGACATGACATGAATGAGACAGAGATGGAAGCACTCACAAATTGATCTACCACCGCCCAGGTAAGATTTCAAGTTAAGAATAGAAGAAAACCACAGGGAAAGAAACATCATATAGTGCCTGTGTGTGAAAGCCTATTTGGATTTAGCTAAGCAGCCAGTCACTGAAGTGCACAAGTTCTTGTACAGTCAGTAGAGGCTTTGACTTCAGTTGCAAAAATTCTTAGTTTTGGTCCATGTCCAACACCTTTGGTTTCCAGTCACCCTATGCATCCAAGCCTACCTCCTCATCTCTCTCTCTATCCCTTCCTTCTTCCCATTCCACAAGCCAGCTCATTTTTTGCCTTCTGCCCCCAGCCTCAATCCCAGCTGCAGCCCCCCTCTCATGGAGTGGATTTTTCCCCTCCACTCCATCACCCATGTCTCCAGCAGACAGCTTCCTCCTTGGGGCTGTGACAGCACCCCAGGGGGAGTCACCAAAGCACAGGGAATATGGGCACCTTTTTTTCCCTCTTCAGTATGGGCTGCAGTCTTGCAGTCTTATTGGCTTCAAACTCCCCCCCAAATGACTGCTTGTGCTCACTAGTTGTCAGGGCACTTCCTCTTTAGCCACCAGACTATTCAGTCCAGTTTTCAAAGAGAAATATGGCTACTCAGAGTCCCTGAAAAATCCACCATCACTTCCTATTGTTCGAAGTCAGCAGGACTGTTACCAGACTAAAAATGTCAGAAATTTGCCTCTCCCTTTCAAATCAGCCAAGCTTTGCTTTGTTAATAACTGCAGTCAGCTTCTGAACCTTAGGAGAATGCTTTTTATCTGCACACATGTCAGGGTGATGATACTAAATGGGAATCATTCACGTAGCAGGACTGCCAAAGCCTTGCTGTGTATCAGAAATGCCATTCCATACTTTTCTCCCCTCTCTGCAGCAGCTCACTAATTTAGGTGCATAAATCAGAGACAGCTGATAAGGTCACCGATACCAAGATGTCCTGCCTCCCATTTAGTTTTCTCAAGCATCCTACAAGCCATCAAACAGCTTCAGATTTGGAATTTTTGAAAACACTTTCCTCATTTTAAAATATTCATACATTTCAATTTCCTCCACATACACTAGCAATTATAGAAACAGCTTTCTGATTTTATAGTGATTATTCCCCAGCATGCACATCCCTGTGACTGGCTTTTGTTTTCATTCTCACAAGACAAGGCATGGAGACACCTGCACTTTTTCCCCCCTTCCCACCATTACTAGCCTTCTCAAAGCTCCTCTTTCTCTCCAGTTTCCTTGTTGTTCTTCACATAGGCTCCATTCCATGGGTTCTTAAAGGGAAATATCTTAATTTGTATTTATGAAAATCCGCTATTTTTTCACATACCACACATCCTAGTGCCTTGACTGTACTGAAACTTGCTTATTTTTAATGTTACATATTAATGAAAAGCTGCTAAAATGAGAGAAAGGATTTTCTATCGTCAGTCAGCATCAGCATGAGAGCAGTCTGCTCTTGAAAGCCTGTAGCTCTGATTGTTCAAAAACATACTGTTCACCATGTCAATTTAATCATGTGCGTCAGATATTAAAAGTTCAGGCTCTAAGTGCACAAATCCTGTTGAGATCCGAGAAAGTTCTTTGCCATAAATATTAATGAGGGCCAATTTCATGCCACTTGTTACATCCCATGTACTCTTATTTCTTCAGACTATCACTTGTCTTGTCTTTTATGTGTCAATAATCAATTTGTAAAGCATAAATCATAAAGATTACCTAGTTTTTGATTATGCTACAGCCTATGATTTTGCATTTAATCAATTTTCTTACTTTGATAAGTGACATTATTTCCATTTTATCACCTTATCTGTGTTTGAAGGAACAAACAAAAATCACCCCTTTGAAAAGGATTAAAATTTCATCTATTATTTACTTAAAACCAAGTTTTAGAACTGCACCATCACAGTAAGTGTTTAATCAGAAATGCAAACAAGAAGCTCAGCCTGTACATCCTGTTCTCCTCTAAATCAAACATCAATCACATTTCAGCATTATCACATGCAACCTGCAGACATCTGCTAAAGACAGAAAACAGAACAGCAGCAACAACAAAATACCCACACACCAAAAGGTTACTTGACTTGCATTCTGTGTGAATTCAGACTGAACACAAGAGTCAGATCCCTGTTGATCAGGGATGAAGAAAGAACAAGATGTCTTGGAAGACAGCTGTTTCTCAAGAGACAGCAGGTGCACATTTTAGAGTGCCTTGCAGCGCCAGGATGCCGGCACAGGTAGGTACAGTCACACACGTGCTCCGAGCTCAGCAGAGGCACTCGCTGGAGAGTTCCTACAGGAACCTTGAAGCAGTGCTTTGCACAGCCAAGCAAGGCACACTGGGGCAGGGAAGATCACTTCAGGCTCCCTGCCATGCAAATGAGTTTATTCAGCTTTCCAACCAGACCAGCTGAGGGCTTGGACTGGAGACAAGAGGAACACAAAAGGCTGCCTGCAGCCAGCCAGCCAGAGCGATCGCTTAAGCTGGAGTCACACTGTCTCAGCAGTGGGGTTCATTTGATTCTGAAAGTCCATTGGCCTTACTATTTAAAAGAGACATTAGTCACGTAAACATCTTTGTTTCTCATATATACACAGAAAATATGACAAGTTTTAAAGAAATGTTGCCACTACAAGTCAGTGCAAGGTCAAGAAGTGACATTCATTTGTTACCAGGGTCTCAGGAAGTTAAAAAAAAAATTTTAAAAAAAATTCCTCATTGTTGTTAACAATTACTTGAGCTTTTGCTCCCCTTCAAAAGCTTTTGAATCCTTATTTCTTACAAAGAGTCTGTATCATGTAAATATTTGGAGGAAAAAACTTCTATTTCTTCTAACTATAACCAGCTGATGATGTCAGCACAAGTGACCCAAGACATGATCTTCAACTGACAGCACTGACTTAACATTTCTCTGCTGTCTTTTATAGCAATCTCTTGAAAGCATAAACTATGGCTGCTTTTTTCTTTTTTTAAATCTCCTACAGACATCTACTTCTAAGGATGTGAACAGACTCAAACAGTAATCAAGAAATTGTACAATGATCTCAAAGGATGCTTAAAGCGTTTTCCCTAGTCACAGCCTGTCCCTGTCTCCTGATGACATTTTCTCCCATTTAGAAGCTTGCCTTACTGCCTGGAATTACAGATTTAGAACTGATCTTTTTCCATGGCTAATGGTGTTGAAGTATACTTAACAAATTCAACCAGACACTGAAATGTGTGTATTTTACATGACAGTATCTTGTTCATTCAACAGCTTGAGTTCCCACAGGAGGTTCACTAACACCCTGAATGCCTTATACAGACTTGATACTTCCAGGCCAGCATCCCAACTCCCCAGATGAAACATATTCCCTCTCATTTTCTGAGAGGAGTGTCTGGACAAGGACAATGATATCTGTATGCCAGGACATAAGAAGAAAGCTTTCTGTGGAGTTATTTATTGTAGTAACAGGCCCTGGCAACAGTTAGACTCCATGGTGATAACAAATAACCAGGCTCTCAAGGAAGAGAATTGGGCATTCCTACTCCCTGGACTTGCAGAAAGGAGAAGATGGTCACAATTTCACCATGGGCTACAATATTTCTATCCAGGCTGCAGTGGCACAGCTGCCTTCTGAGGGGCTACAGAACAACCAGGGAGTCAAAAGCCAGGCGTCTGAAGTACATTAGGAGATGCCTTAGCACACGAGTGTGCCAGGAGGACACAGGCACACAGAGAGATGGTTTTGCTGATGTTAAGGGTAGCTCTGGCAGGGAGCTCTTAAGGAGAAGGGCTATCACTCACTCAGCTTAATACAATCCTTCTGCTACCGGGGAAGCAGATTCACCATTTGGCCACATGCATGATCTGATTTCACAGCACCTGAAAAGTTCATTTTCACAGTCTGTCCCACTTGCCTCATTAAAGATACAATTATAGACACTTATCTCCCACACCAGTGATGAATTACAACACTGCAGCAAGGTGGATTTTGCCTCAGAAAGTTATTTTGAGGCAGGGGGTTTGTATATATGCAAATATTATATATGCAAGATATATATGTGAAGCCACTTTGTGAAGCTTACAGAGTTGAGCTGGCTTAAGCCCAAACATGCACAAAAGAGACAAGATTACATCTAGGCTCTAATCCTGCATTATTTGGAGGTTCAAAGCTATTGTTTAGAAGGTGCTAACACCTTACCGAGTGCTAATTTAAAAGTCAGTTTTAAATGTCTAACCAATGTTCTGCACACAGAAGACACTTAAAGTACCGAAACAATACTCTAATGGAGTCAAAGGGATTATGGACACATTTAAACTTAAAGTTATGCTTTGTTTTGAAAATGGAAAATGAAAAATGAATTTTGAAATGGTCCAAGAGACCTTCGCTCACCATCCACCTGTTACAGAACATGGATAAGATATCAGGAATGCTTCTGATGCTTCTTCCACTACACTCTGAACTTCCCAATTCTATAGGACTACTCTAAATAGCCCCTTAAATGTTTACAAGCCCAAGGAGCTTTTCTCATTTGTTTCTTCATCTTGCTGTAGACTAGAAATGACAGCATTGCTGGAATAGAGACAGACCCTCACAGGCTGGGGCAACTTGACCAACAGGGGCTTCAAAGGATGGAGCCAAACTTGAAGATGAGACCAGTGAGGAAATCTTCCCCAAGGAACCACCATGAAGATTTACTTCTTTTCAGATAAGCAGCAATTCCCAAAGCACAGGTAAACAATAAGTGAAGTTCCTAACAGCTCCACAAACACAGACCTAGGAGGAAACAATCTTGAAGGTCTGTTGCTACAGCCAGCTTCCATACTCGGAATCGTTCATGCTGTGACACCACACAGATTGGGCTCTTAGCACTGGTATAAACCATGCAATAGTAGCACAGAGTAGCTGATAATGATGTTCTTCAGCATGACTCAACCCTCACTACCAGAACAGCAAGCAGGGTCGATACTTTTCTTGGCAGATGCCTGGAACAGACCAAGAGAACAAACCCAGCCTTGTCCTCAGGGGTAGCCCTCTCTAACTGGGATTACAGTACTTTGGGAAGGGAGGCTGCCCACGGGAGGGCTCTCACTCTGATGTTACAATGAGCCAGTTTTTTACAGCAGTCAATACAATGCCCTGACAAGCAGCAGGTAGACAGTAAGTAAATACCCTGTTATTTCCTCATGTTTGCAACCAGAAGTTGCAAGGCCAGTTATAATATGAAAAAAAAAGATAAAAACTCCAGAAATCATCATGACAACAAGCAAAGGTGTGCAAAGAATTTTTTCTTTTTCTTTCAAAGGCAAGTGAGCACTTAAACCCAAATTTTTCTATAATCTTAGGATACCATTGCAGTAAGAGTTGTTAATGGAAAAAAGCAGCACCATTTTTTGGTTTATTTAAACTCCTTAATTTCAAAGTTTAACTCTTGTATTTTTCAAGTGCTGTGAACGTCTTACATTTCACAAACATACTAAATGAAATATCTACAGTGGTTGTTTACTCTTTAAAATAAATAAGAGTTATAATAAAGTATTTCACACTGAACACAAAAAAGTAATTAGTGGTGTTTACTATTCGTTAAAGAGGACTTAACTCCCAATACCACAGAAGGATGTGATGAAAGGATTCCATTTCATATTGAACAAAATTATTTGCTTGCTCTGAAATGGTTTCATTTAATTTTAAGCCCTTTTTCTTCCCACTTTCTAAAGGATAACTTCACAGGAAATTTCTAAACAGAAAGTTTTGAAATCATGCTTCAATCTTCTTTTTCAAGACTAAAAAAAGACATACCATACCAAGATACTTCAACTACATTTTTCTCCTGAATGGATTAGTAAAACCAATACAAATTCACATCACTTGTCAGCATTGCCCACTCATCCTGCTTTTATTTTTTGCCAGGATGCGTTTTGCTGTATACTGGCTTCTGACATTTGCATGTTCTGACTGACAGCTGAACCCCAGTGCTTTTCGGGTAACTGGCTCGGTTATTTTAGGAGCAGTACGGAGTCAGCTACAGGGTGGTAGATGTTCTGTATTTTTGTTTTACAACTAAAAAATAAGACAACGTTGTCATACTCACTCCGCTTATGAAGACTGGCAGATGTCAAATATCTGCGATTTTGATTTGGTCCAAGCATTTTTCATACAAGAGCTCTCACTTCTGCCAGTAGAGATTGGGCAGATGGTAGAACTGTCAGCTGAGGGCTGCAAAACCCGATGGGTCTTGGCCTTAAAGTTGCTCGTTGTTTATTCATGTCTAATATGTGGAAACTAAACAGACACTCAGAAGAGTTATCAAATAACTTGTTTTTTAATCCTAATGCTGTCTATAAATATATAATTTTTGAAATGCTTATGATCAGACTCAAATGTAGCAATGCTGTTACAAAAAAAAAAAAATCACATACCACAAAAACACATGAAAGTTTGGGTTTATTTAACAGACAAACATAATGATCTTTACAATATGGCTCATTAGTAGGCTTGTACTATACCATCCTAGCCTGGCTTTCTCCAACCAGATCACAGAACCCTTAAGAATTCAAACTATCAAGAGCTCCTATGGACCCTCTTTGGGAACATGCTCAAAAATTGGCTTCAGATGTCTTCAGCATAAGCTTCCATGCTTTCCTATCGTGTCCCTCTGGGTGTGACTGGACTAGGCACCTGCACCATTCTTCAAGCCACTAAAACATTTACTGCAAACTTTAAGCAGTGAAGAGAGGTTCCAGCTGGCCTTCTCCACTGGACAGTCTCAGTATGCAACCTCTTAAACAAAAACTCTGGCACTGGAAATACATCATGAAGCTTTGAATGCCAAGTGCTGTACAAGTATTCAGTTTTAATGTTTACATCTTTTGAAGACACACCGCTCACCAATGAGTTCATCAGTAAATCATCACACTTAGAGGAAACAGAGAGGTAAAAATCATCATTCTTGAAGAGCTCAGGATGCAGGGAATAATCAAGAGCCAAAGTACCACTGCCAGAACTGGAGAAGCATGTGAGAACAAGGTAAGTGTCATGTGAAACAGGACTCCTGCTACAGCTCTGACTCTGCTGTGAGCACCCTGAGGTGCAGCTTCTGCACACAGAAAGCATCCACACATTCATCCTCTAAGACTTTAGAAGCAAGTTGTTTAACAACAGACAACTGCATTGTAGGGGTGTTAAGACAACAGAAGTTGGCAATAGTTTCCAGTTGTTTACAGTTTCTTGGCTTGTTTCAAATGTGGACAAAGGAAATAACAGTACTAGTAACTTGCTCTTTGAAAAACTCACTGGAAGTTGCATGCCAGTAAGGGATACAAACTTGTTTCTCAGGCCCATGAAACTAAAAGAAATGCTGCTGTCAGGACTTAAAATTGCACTTAATTTAAGACATCAGAAATCCCAAATATTGACACTTCTGAGAAATCTACAATTCACATTTGATCTCAGCCTAAGAAACCATTACAAAATTGATTTTTAAAAAATTATAGGACTGATATTTGAGTAAGAAGCTAGTGTCCATTTTCTTCGCATTCTGAATGAGAACCTGGGGTTTATTTTGGCTTCGGAACTCAAGTTTATTTTGTTGTCAAGCATTGTGTTAAGGATCAGATGCCTCTTCTAGATTGGCTTTTGAGTACGGATGTCAGGAAGGAGGTCTGCAAGACATCTGTAAGAAGTTTAACACATTTATGGATATGCATTGTTCAAAGCATGATCCCACCACTGCTTGAACACAGGAGTAATTCAAGCTTAAACCAAGGATGATTCTGAGTAGCTTTTATAATTTGAGGGAAGCCATTCACACATCTCTAACCTCAGCCACTCACATTATTGAAAAATCAAACAAAAACTTTCATATTCTGTAATAAGGACTAAACAAGCAAGGGCTGCTTTACAGCCTGGCCACTGGTGCTGCCTAACACATTTCCTATTGCCAGCACTTTGGAAAATGGGGATAGAGGGTCTCCAAGTACAGCATCTCTATAGCCTTCACTTTCTCCCTTCAGACAGATTTTTGAGCGTCCAAGAGCATTGGCCTCTCAGTGGCTAAATTTAGGTAACATACTGCAGGCAGGTTTTTGTATTTTTCCCCTTCATAACACAGGCGAGTGTCTGCTCTTCTTTTCCTATTGTATTAAAAAGCTGTCTGGTATTAAATTACGCAGATTCTTTTATTGACAGAAACTCAGTCTCTGCTATGTCTCCTTAGAGAATTTCTATTCTCCTGACAGGAAGAAGGCACTTTTTTCAGTCTTAAAATGAGTACAGCTTTTAAAATGAACCTCATATTTTTCACTAACAAAGCCAACTTTTCCAAGTGATACTTTGCATTTGAGCTGTGCCCACTGCTGGGTTGGCTACAAGTGAAAATATAAATCTAGCTGTTAACTATTAGCTCTCCCTTAGCAGCAATAGAAAACTCAACCTGTGCTACCGTCCTTAAGAATAACTTACTCCATCTCCATTAAAGCTCAAATCCAGCAGATTTCCTATGAATAGACAGATTAAATGCATCAAACACAGATGCAGTAGAAAAGGTATAGTACCCAGACATATTGCAAATTACAACATGCTGCTCTGGATTTTGCTCATTAACACACACAGGTAAACTCACATCTAAAATTTTGGAACTGACCAGGAATAAGCATGAATTTATGCCAAATTTCAGTCCTAGCACTAGCTTCAATGAAGAAATGAACCCGTGGCCCTCACAACACTAGAAAAGAGGAGTACAACCAGGTTTGAGATTATTTTTACAGTAATACTGGAGAGAGAGAGAACCTTGCTAGAGCTTTCCCTTCCTATCTGCTTCATGTACATATCTGCATTCCTTAAGCCTTGGCAGCATTACCTGTCTTCTCCAGATTTCCTGCCATGGCCAACACTGTGAAACAGCTACATTAGAAGTGTTCAGTCTTCTGACCATCCCTTACTTTATCCTGAACAAAGGAACTTAAAGCAGTACAGGTTAGGATGTCTTGTTACACTTGTTTCTAAGCATTACTCTCTAAAGGAGTAGTACCTTTGATTTTATGGATTTGATTTTATGGATCTAGCATAACAAAGCCAAGGAAGAGCCATACACAGCATGGGATAAACCCGCCTCTACAATTTTCCCAGTGGCTCTTATTAAAAATGCTAGCAGAGACAGAGCTTTCACCTCAGACACAGGTATCTAGGCTTCTTTCCATTATTACATTTTAGCACCTGCTGGAAGTTGAGCGCAGGGGGGAACCTCTTTTACCCTTGATTGCTTCAAAGGGATTGCATATCATGGAATATCTCAAGTTAGAAGGGACCCATAAAAATCACTGAGTCCAACTTTCTGCTTTTTGCAGGACTACTAAAAACTGGACCACATGATTAAGTGCCATTCAGATGCTTCTTGAACTCTGACAGGCCTAGTGCCATGACCACTTCCCTGGAGTGCTTGTTCCAATGCCTGACCTCCCCCTCAACAAGGAACCTTCTTCTAATGCCTAAAGTATCATAGCTGATGTCAAACATGAAAATGTTTTAATTCTCACCCCTGAGGGGTTACATTAAACTCTTTAATAGACTCCCTTTCTCCCAGGAAGTGGCAGGAGCTGAATTACAGGCAGAACAGGACGCTATAGTTTGTTAGTGCATCAACAGCTGTAGGATGTCATCTATCAGGTACCTTTTTTCCAAGTCTACTTTTAAAGGCACTCCTACATGTGCAAGCTTTTGGAGCGCAAGCAAAAGCACCAAAAGCTGTCATGTCAAATGGAACGGTCTGTGGGAATTTTATCTCCTTATCATGAGTTATCATTTACAAGGAATGTGCTCAGGTTATTTTGGTGTTTCTATTGCTGTTAGCGTTCAGTGTGGGTTCATTGAAGCTACGAGGACTCTTGGTCTCCAAAACTGTTTAGCTCAAAGACAAGTTCTTTTCTTAGCTTATATAGACACAGAACAATCTGGAAAGCAACCTGCTTTCTGAATACTCTGCTTTGTTTGGACATATTGGGAAGAATTTTCCAACCATCTCTTTCTATGCAGTCCACAGTTCGTCTTGGGTAAGGAATAACATTGTCAGTATGCAACACCTTTGTGCTTTCACTGGAATGGCCTTTCTCATGAAATAGAAGAGTTTATTTTTTCTTTCTTTTGAAAAAAACCATTTTGATTCATTTTTATGATGCTTGAACATTGCTTTGTTCAGACTTTTTATGTCATCTGCATTCAGAATGTCTCCTTTGTATATCAGTTTTCTTCCTACTGATTCATGCTCCACCTTCATCTCACTTCATGAGTCATCTTCTATACTATTTGCAGCACTTAACACTTCTGGCAGTGAGGCCTGACTTCTAGAGTTATTTATGGCAATAAAAGGCTGAGAAGCAGATAACTCAGGAAACTTGTAACAGGATAGTGATTACCTCAACCCTAGGTCTTCAGTGTGGGTTTAATACTGCTAAACCTCGCATAGAAAATGGCAGGATTCAGCCTCCTGGCTAATCACATAATCACCACATCTTTCAGGACTAAGTGCTGCCCTTGGCAGCAGGGCTGTAGGATTGGGCTGCTCATTTGTATGCAGCAGAGACCAGCATTATGATTACGAAGCTTTAACAAAACCATTCTTAAATCTCTTCAGCAGTAATAAAGTAACTTCTCTAAATCCTCAGGACCTCATTACCAAATCCCCACGTCTGCTGGGTGTACAGCAACATTGCAAGCTTCATAGACACATCACTCACCAGCAAAGGGGAATTCTCAGCGCAGACAACACTCCCTTATGAGTGAGCACTGAGGTTATTAGCACATCATTATTTCTAGGCTTTCGCTGGTATTGGAGTCCATCCCCTCCATGCATGAAAAAAACCAGAAGGCAAGCAGCAAAGTGTTACCTCAACAACAAAATATACCCTGCTGAAAGCTTTTAAGGTCTCTAAAGAGAGATGCCCTGGAAAAGACACTGAAGAAACCCCCAGCTAGGCTGGAAAAAATTCAGTTTGGACATGAGGAAGTGGGTGATTTTACAGTGAAGGACACGAAGCCTTCTGCTGAAGCAAAGAAACAGGTCATCTAATTCTGCTGTGTATTTTTCCAGTGTTTGATTTATCACCCAAAACACTCTACTTTTTTATCAATCAAGCTAATGCAGACAGTTTATCTACAACCTACTACCAAAACCTGATTAACTGCAGTACAGTTTGTCTTATATTCATCTCATAGACGTTGCAAGTCCGGATCTTTTTGCTGAAAGCCTGAAAGATTACTCTAAAAATATTCACAAGAGAGGAAACTTCTGGAGCAGTCTTTTTTTGTTCCTATAGCAAAAGATTCATAGTCCATGGACACCAAATTGACTAAATTCAGCGATAAGTGGAGTAACCTTCTGATCACATTTGGGTAGAAAGACAGAAAGAACTGCTGCATGTTTTTGACACATACCTACTTCCATCCCTCATTACAGAGCATTGCGCATTTTGTTGTTTTGTTCTAGGCTAGGGAAGAGGAACTGAACAAAATGCCACAACACATCACATCTTTTTTTTCCCCCCAGAAACTGCTCACCAAACCACAAGGAAACAGACTGAAAAGGACTGCCCATGTTTTGAAAGTCAAGGAGGCACAGACATCCTCAGCCCTCACGTTTAGATGCTGAGCCAGGGGTGCTGCTTGAAGAAAATAACTGCAGTAGATACCACAAACAATCATACTGAGGACTCTGTCACCGAGTCTTGACAACTTACAGCTGCATCAATGAATCAGTCTGGGTCTGTCTTTCAAATATGAAAAACTCCTCTGTTCCCTGCAAATGTCTTTTTTGAGGGCATAAGTAAATGATTTGTCACAGGGCACAGCTGAGTCTTGCTGCTACCTATCTCACCTGGGAAAAGGTATCTAATCTGTGTGTAACAACACACTAATTAGAAGAAACAAGTGAGAAGAACCAGGAAGAGGCAAATTAGTAACGAGCCAGTCCCTAAATTCAAGCACACACACATTACCATGATTCTATCAAATTTAACTTGCTTTTATTATATTATTAAATTTATCTAACTTCTTTAATGGCTCCATGAAAAGATTCTGTTTCCCTAGGGATCAGGAGGTTGGAAACACATTGTATACACACAGGAAGACACAAAAGCAGAAGCACACAGGGAAAAAGCTGTGACGGGCAGGGATTTGGGGCAGTAAAAGAACATGGTGAGACCCTAAAAATTTTAACTTACTGTGCAGAGATACTGGCAGAGAGGTGAGACCTTCAGACAAGAAGGTGACAACAGGCCCCAAGAATATCTATTTGACAAGCACTGGGCATATGAGGGAAAGACAGAACAAGTACCAAAACTATAATGGAAAAAACAACTAATGGGCTGAGATATACAAAGCACAGGTGAGCTGGAAGGAGATGACTGTTTCTGTTAGAGCTGTGTGTCTGGTCAGTCTCTTGACTTTGGAATCCTTTATGCCCTACCTCCAATAGGCATAAAACATTTACTATAGCCAGCTCTTTCAAAAAACAAGTAAAGCAACTGTGCCATTTGCAGTCTCCCTGCTATCAGCCCTGTCACTACCTCCTGGTCCATGCCCACTTCCATTTGGGCCACTGTCTCTGCCCACCTCCCTTCCTCACATCATGCTCACCTCTGCTCCTAGCCTGGCTTTTTACTTTCTTACCTTCAGCTACAGGTGACACATTCTTCCTTTCCACTTTCCCAGCCAAGGAAATCCAGCTCCAGCACAGGACCACTCTTCTTTCAAATCACAGGCCAAGCACTGCAGAACAGATTAAAAGGTAGCCCCTGTTTTTACAGCTTTATGGCAGTTCTCCTATCCCTCTCAGGAATAAAAAAAGCTTTCCTGCTTTCTCTTCCCTTGGCAGGCTTGTACTAAATCACTAAGGGGAGGAGCAAGAGATCGTCTCGTTTCCTAAGCAGCTGGGATCCCACCTGAGAAGCTGATAAAAGCAGCCCATTAGATAGAGCCTACTCTTTCAGCCCACCTCCAGGCCTGGTCCAGTTGGCATGTTTTGCAAAAAAATTATATTAGCAATAGAGAAGAAAACCTGAAAATCACTCTGTGTTGCCTGGAAAGAACAATGGAGAAACAGGAAAATGAGAATAAACCCCTTAGAAAATAGAGAAACTTTACTCAGCTGGTTCAAAATTTTCCAATAACCTGACAAACAGGAAAAGTAAGAGACCTGAGAGTACACTGTCACTACACAGTTAACCCAAGCTGTTCCTTGAATTTTGTTTCTTAGGTACATTTAGCTAAGGCTACCTGGCCAGGTGTGGAATAAAACTGCTGTATACATACACATACATCCATACAGACTGTTCCACCAAGTCAGAGTAATTTGCCTGCGCTGGCAATGAAGTAACTCAAGTGTTAATATTCTCCCAGTGTCTTGTCATAGTTTCAGAAGGGCAAATGATCACCTGTTTGCAGCCAATGCCATTTCTTCCATTATTTCCTGAGCAAGAATTTTAGCTCCCTGCAGCACAAAGCCCAATAAACCCCTGATGATACAGAGAGAAAAGTACGGCATCAGGAAAGGTGCCTTTTGGTAACAGGACCACTCATGTGGTTCTGCCTGGCTCATCTGTGTTATGCATGATTGTGAATCTCTCAAATCAACTATGCAGCAAAGATACCCTGAAAAAAGCAACAAGAAACAAGAGGGTACCCTGAAAAAAGCAACAAGAAACAAGAGGGCCTTTGCAAGTGTAGGACTAATAGCAGTCTACCTCATATAAACTTCCTTAAATCAAAGATTTGAGATGAAGTTGGGGCACAGTGTAGTTCAACTGGTGGGCTGAGAAGCGATGCTGTCTAGCTTGTCAGGTCTACTCAGGGAGGGCACAAATCTGTTTCAGAAGTGAAACACTCAGTCCTTCCTCCTGTGCACATCCAAGAACTTAAGTCCAGAGCAGGTAACTTTCCCATGTGCATCTAATGGGGCAGGGTGGCTGTTAAAGGCAGGTAACCTGGTACATGGTTTGTAAAGGGGTTGTTGTGTTGTGTGCCTGAACACATTAGACCAGGGGGGTAACATTCTGAGTCTTTCTAGGATGCTTTTTGGAAGAGGCTGAACACTGTGTAGAAGCAGTGGAAGGCAACTTCAGAAAAAAAAAAATGCATGGATTTCTCCTTTTACAATCTGCACAACAACTTTAATTATTGCCTCTATTAAGAGGATCTGCTGGAACCCAAAATTTCATGCTTTTTGACACAATAAGTTTTGAGCCTCTTCCTGCAATAGAAGATACAAACTCTTGGCTGGGCACAGAGTTTGGAAATCATTTAAAAATAAAGACCAAATGTCTCTGTTGAGTAAACTAATTTCTGTGTTATTAATAAGACAAGCAGTTAAAGCCTGCCTTACTGAATTGTGTATGTAACTGAACACTGATCTAACTCCCACCGAAAACCATCCATGTCTTTCCATTACTTTCAGTGGATGTTGGACTTGTCTCTTGATGCTTAAGAGAATAGCTAAGCAGAGAGAACTAAGTTACATGCCTGAGCAAAGAAACAGCTTGCTGTTTTGACTTAGTTCAAAGGAACAGTACATTGTGAATATTCCTGCGTATAAAATTACACTGAGATGTAGCTGACAACTGCAGGGCTCCTAGCCATGTCTAACTGCACAAGAAAAAGCAAGACAGCAAATAGGTGCCAGGTGTCTGCTTTTAAAATGCCTTCAAGTATTAAATTTTCTCCTGTTCGACTGCTGGGTCTCTTACCAAAACCCTTGGGGCACAGTTCGACAGCTCCCATGACCAAGCACCACGGACTTGTGTCACAGTCACATTTGCACTACTCCCTGTCCCTTGACAGGTTGAAAAGGCACCAGCTAAGCAACAGAAGCCCACAACACCACAGCAACTGTGGAAGAGAGCACTGGTCTCCCTGTCAGGGGCTATCTCTCTCTGCTAGCCATGAATGGAGAGAGACACACAAGTCTAGGCAAGGGTGACTTGAGAAGAGATGCCTTTTCTCCCATGCCAGGGCTGAGATAGGAGGAGAGGCAGAAGCATCTCAGTAGGTCAGCCCAGCCAGGGCTTGCCCTTCTCAGGCATAACCATCATGGACCTGCTTCCATAGGAGTAATTTGCCTGAATTTAATCCCTTGAGCTTTACCAGAAGGCAGCCAGCTTTCTGAGACTGAACTCGAAGTGGCTGAGCAACCAGGTGAACAGAGTCGGAGCTCCAGATATTTGAGTGCATCAGCATCACTGGTGCTCAGCTTAGGTGCAGGCCAGAGGATTCCTACCCCTGCTCAGGTTTGGGGACAACTCCTCAGTCTCGGCTCTAAACCACGGACGCCCTGTGAGAGGCAGCGAGCCCTTACCTCAGGTCATGTGTGTGGGGAGGCCTTTTGGAGCCTCCTGCTTGCATGACGAAGAAATGGTCGGTGCACGATGCTGTAACACGTAGTCAAGCTCCTCTGAGCACAGGGTTGAGTGCAGTTCGCTGCTCTTGCCCTGGGATTTTCCCTGGAATCCCAGCACAAAGCGCCCCCGGTAGGGGTCACCCTGCCCCGCGGAACCGTCTCCCGGCGCCAGCACTGCCCCTGCGGAGGTCAGGTGTTTATTCCTGCCTTCCCCCCCCCTCCCCCGCCCCGAGTTTCTGAACAGGAAAGGAGAATATTCCGTGCGTGCTGTATTTATGCCGCCGTCCCTTTTAAGTCAGTTTCCTAAGATACCCAGCTAAAAGAAAGATGTGAATAACTATTCGTTCACGCTGTCACCAGGAAGAAAAACGGGAGAAAAAATAGAGTTCCAAGAATACAGAAAGACAAGTTCAAGGGAAGTAAAATTATGTATGTACTATCAGTTTGCTTTTTCTCTTACTCCAGAGACAACTCTGCCACAGGAAGCAATGCCAGCCATCCTCCTCAGAGCTTTTTCCTACAAGAGTCACCTCTATCGAAGGGAAATATTCTGTGTGATACTGAAATGAAGAGTTCAAAGGAAGAGAAAGAAATGCTCAAAATAATCAGTGGATCCAGGGCCGGTTTTGCTTTTATGGGGGTTTGCATCTATCTGAAGGAAAGGCAATAGCCAGGATCCTGTGCTGGTGGGAGCTCGCAGGGTCAGACCCCTTTGCCTGAGACTGACACTCCTATTTGTCCATCGAGCTCATTCCTGGGCAGGTGCGCGTGCTGCTGGAGGTCCCTGTGGGGTATGGTCAGAGTTTCTCCCTTCATGAGTCTGTTTCTTCTCCCTTCATATTGATTTTGTCTCTTTCTCTTCCCTTCCTGATTTTGTTCATCTGTTCCTCTGATACTGTTCCTTATGACCCAGTTTGCCTTCTCTCCAGCATGCAGAGGAGTCACTAGGCTTTTTCCTGTCCTTGCTGCACTGCAGTTCTTTATACACTCAAGAAGAATGTTCCATTTAAAATATCAGTCCTTGCTGCTGGACCACCAAAATCCTCTGATTTCAAAACAATGTATGAACAGCTGGGACAAACATTTTTCTCACAAAAAGCAAGACACAGTTGACCACTATGCCCTACGTCTTTGGGGAGACACAAAATACACATCTAGACCAAATTTTCAAATAAGCCCCTAATATTCGATAGACAGGAGTAGCTGGCAGAAACTGAGATGTCTCCAATTTTAAGGCATTTGAACTCAACATGCAAATGGTTTTATGTTGCATAAGTCTCTGTTTTATAAACAGCCTGTAGTGCTGAGACAGTGTGCTGCGGCAGCTCTCGGGAGCTCTCTCTCGTGAAGCTGCACTGTTTCCTAAATTGCTCTGTTCTCACTTTTAATATTATCCAAAATGATGAAACTGAATTTGTTCCTTAGAGCTTTGCATTAGCTGCCTGCCTCTGTCAGTGCACTTCAGACCAAGCCAAAATCCTGAATGGTAGGGGCACAATTGTGCTGCACAATGCGATGCTTTGGCCTGAGTTCAAGAAGCTTAATGCCAGAAAGGGTCAGTAAATAATGTCATGACTTCCTATATACGCAGAACTTTACATTTAATTACAGACTGTAGTACTAAGGGTACAGAAGGATTGTAAATGACAAAAATGAACCAGGAGCCTTCAACATCCCTTTGTTTTTCAGTGTTAACTTTACATTTCAAAACAACTCGTCCTTTTTTCAACTTCTGTCAGAAGTGCTGGTTTCCTTTGAGGAGCCAAAAGTTCTTATTTCAGGCAGCACATCAAGAGAAACCATGTTTTCCCAGCACAGAGTCAGCAAGTACTGAAAAGAGACTTCAGTGACTGTAGAAGCAACTACTGAAAATATCCCAATTGGTGTAAGACTCACAGGTCTTAATGTGCAGGGGAAGGTTCGGGAGCAGTGGGCATAGGGAAAGGGCAGGATTAGTGAGGAGGGAGGGCTGGACACCAGGATGCTTTAGGATAGAGAAGTCCCTCCCAGAATGGCAATAACAAAATTATTTCCCTCCTCCTTTTGAAAAACAAAGCAAAGCAAAACAAAACACAAAGTTTCGATAAAACAAAGAGGCAACTTTACAAAGTAAAGCCAGTATCAATCACACACAGCAGGAACTCAATTTAGCACAGTGAATTCCCTCTCTTTTCCTGTTGACTTGCAGATTAGGAAGGCACAGGGTAAAGAAATCCTGTCAGGGATATTAACAGGACCTCTCCTGCAAAGATACCGTACATAAGCTCTGGTCACAGCCTCTCCTTACCATGAAACAGCCAGCTCTGGAGATGTGTTTCCAGCTGATTGACACTATCTCAGAGAGGGTGAGGACAGACACAAGCTAGAATGTCCTACCTGAGTGTGTGACCCCTGTGTGCCCTCACTCACAGCTGCTCCATTAACCCTTCTGCCTGGGATTTAATTCTGTGGAGTGATTTGTTCTGAAATAGAGACCTCACTGATATATAAATAGCAGAATAAACTTGCCCACTATCATCACTTTTCCACTCCCTTTATATTCAATTTTCTCTTGTTCCTTCTGTGTTTTGTGTTTAACAGGCCATCTTGTATTTTTAATATTTGAACATCTCTGGCAGGTGCTAGATCTGTTCTTCTTCTCTGGCAGTTTTAGCGTAAGAATGGTTTTGTTTTGGAGGAAAGTGGGGAAAGAAAATTAATAAGGTAAACATAAAGAAATTCAGAAAAATATTTGCAAAGACAGCACTGGGAAAATTCTCCTCCACATGAGAGCATTTAGTGTGCTGTGGCAATACGTAGTGACCGACTACTGTAGTAGGCTGATATGACTGGTTCCATTATTTTAATTCTATTTATATTCTGGAAGATGCTAAAGCCAGCTAGTGATATGGAAGGTAATGGTTATTGGTGATGGCATCTCTGAGAGATGATTAGACTAGAGTCACACTTAAAAATCAAATGAGTAAGATCCTGCTGCAGAACTGCAAACTGTAGAAAGTCTTGCTGGCACTAAAAGCTTCCTTCTGAAGTGGTACTGTCACTTAGTTGTGAGAGCCATTACCTTTCCTGTTACACTTCTGGATGCCTAGAGCTCAAACCATGAGCTATTAGAGTTGGAATTACTGAGCCGAAGCTCTCAGCCTAGGACTACAAGGGATCACAATCCTCAGTAACACACTGTGTGACACTGTGACTTCCTCTGCAGTGGGAAATTAAGCATGCCTGGGGTCAAGTGGCATGGAATGCCAACATATATCCTATTAAATGGTCCTTGATCCAGAGTATCCTCTGAATTGTGTCTGAGAGCTGTTGGGACAGTGCTAGCTGGCCAATGTAACAATTGCCAGAGGCTGTTCTGACAATTGAACTCATGACAAGTTTGTTTATCCTCAGAAATCTTCCTTGACACTTTAAATTACTAGAGTGGGCACAACCTGTCTGAAACAATGTTTTCCTCACATTTCTGACCAGTGTAGTATTCCTTTCTCTATCCTCTGTATTACGTGTCTTTGACTATACTACCAAAATACGTATTATTGTCCCATGATTTAATATTTACCTGGTAGAAACAAGCTACTTTAGTTAATAAACAGTCATGTTAAATATGAAACTCATTAACCTGTACCCAGTCTGCTTGTCACAAATATTGTGTTTTTATCAACCAGCTCTAGCAACTGATAAGTCTCATGCTTTACCATATTCCTTCTCCTGTGAGAGTTCCTGTAAGATCACTGCTTTGCAACTGCAGTTCAAACATTCTTTGGGAATGCTTGCTTGCTGACAGGAAAAAGAAAAAAGAGACCAATAAAGAGAAAACTTTCTGATGGATAGCCCTCATGAGCTAGGAAGTCAGTGGACTGCAAGTGCTCTCCAGCAACTAAGCTGCTCCTAGGCGTATCCGTATCAGCCTTCAAAAGAAAAAGGTATTTCACGATCCTGTGGGATACTGAAAACAAACACTAGATGGAGCAGTGGGTAAACTTCTGGACTCTCTCCCTGCTTACATTCAATCCATGAAGTTACCAGATAGCCCACTTGGAATCTGAGCTGACGAGCTGATGCCAGGTCAGTACTTTGTGAAGACACAAGTGTGCCTTGGGTAGGGCTGAAACATTGGGCCGTATTACACGACTCTTTGGATTCAGTGCAATTAATACTGATGTATAACTGGTGGCCGCATTTCTAGATACATTCTTAGATGTTTGTACTTTCTTCTTTGTCCAACAGTTTTGACTAATATACATTCTTTTGAAGATTTTTGCTAGGGATCTATAAGTCCACATTATCCCACTTATCATTTGACTGCTGAGGACTTCAGTCAACAAAATCAAAACCAGACCTTTCTTTTTAATTATGGATAGTGCATTACGCCTTGTCTGCCTTACAAAAATATCACAGCTTTTTCATAGCTGAGAGTCCACAAAGACTCTCGTCTTCCGTGGTGTTTGAAGATTCCCAATATAGGGTGTCCCTAACATTAGAAAACTCAAAATGTATATGAAGGGGGAGAAATTTTCACAGGGCATCTGGTCTGGGTTTCAGGCATTTTCCCAGTTGGAGGAAAAGTTATCTTGTTGGAGAGGAAAAGCATATTGTTAGGAAATAGCCTCATGAATCTTAGGGTAACTTGGAGGGAAAGGGGAATGCTGAAATGAATAGCTTTTAAGCATTTTGGAATGCCAGCGTGGACTTCAGCTTTCTTTAAAGAACAAAAAATAGAAAAGGGGAGGGAATATTTCCACCTCTTCCCTTGACAAAAACAATCTTTGTAGTGTCAACCAACAGCTAGTCCTGAGCTTATCACTGCCTCCACTCTGCCCTGCTCTCCCATCTCGGTAACCTGTTCTGGCTTCTGAAACTCACACCCTTTGGAACTGATTGAATAATGGACTTTTCACTTCAGGCTCTGCATCAAATAACAGAAAAAAAACCCTGTGGGTTGTATATGGAGTTATTCAATTTAGCTTCAAGACCATACATTTGAAAATTCATTGTAAAAATGAAACAGGGTCACTTCTAAAATGAAAAATTAAAGTGTATTGTTTTGAAAATAACAATTGGTTTAAGGCCTTAACCTTCCTTGGTTTTTTCCCTCTGGACTGTTTATCAAAACCTGCCCTAGTTTGCCAATTTCATGGCAAATGACTTCAGTTTTCCAGAAACGGCAGATGTCCCTCACCAGATTACTAAGAAAATAACAGTAGAGTATATAATGTTTGCGTGAGAGCTATTTGAAGAATTATTCATGTCAGCAGTTAGTCATAAACCTTTATATAAACATTTATATCACTAGAAAGCTGAAGACAACCCCAAATTCTTCTCCTAATTTTTTCCCCCATTCTTCCCTTTTCTAACATGCTTCCTAAATGAATCCAATCATTTGCCTAGAATTCATCCATCTGACTTTACGCCTAGGATATGCTCCAAGGAGGTGGGAACAGCTTACATCTTGGTTAGAAGGACTCAAAAATAAGTTCTGTTTACTCATGTAAACCTGGCATTTAGCTGAACTCAAGCATTGACAGGCTAATGGTTGTTGTTTAGCTGCAAAACCAATTTATTTTACATCTCAAGACCCAATGTAGCATCATGCTACGTCTCTCAATACCACCAGTAGCACCGCTCAAGAGAGGCATCAGTGACTTTCACTGCAAGGGAGAGCCATGCCCAGCCCACACAAACATACAATTGTTGCTTTGTTCACCTTGTTCCCCTTCAGTCACCAGTAACAAGAATTGATGCCCAGACAGCAAAGAGTGGTCAAATAGTTCATTGTCATCTCCTCCAGCACAGGTACCACAGGCAGTCACTGAGGAGGACGGACGACTGGAGGCAGGAGATTGCCGGCTTTATCTGTGCCTGAAGCTGGTCCTGATTCAAGGTATGATGGCAGAATATGTCAACATGTGACAGCACACTTATTTTCAAAGTGTATGCAAGATGGCAGCATTAAAACCTGGGCCTGGGAAAGGTTGAAAATAAGCAAAGGAATGCTAAATCACACCTTAAAATCCTACTCCAGAGAAATGCAAAAAGACACTATTAACCTGAGCCAAAAGCACTTGGCATTGGAAGGAAAACCCAAGCAAGAGTGGCTAAACTGAAGAAAAAGACCTCAAGTTATGCAAATATGAATGACAATTGTGATCAAGAACAAGAACATCACTGTCACATAATAGGGACAAGTAATTTGCACATGGCAATATCCGCTGGCAGTATTGCTGTGAATAATTACTCTGAGGTTCAATTTAGTAATGATTATCACTGAGATCATTTTAAAGAATAAAGAGTATAGGATGTTAGCAGAGAAAAGTTTTGTTTGTTACTTTATTAATAATGATTTGTATAGTGCCTTATTAGTCATCATTTGTATTTGTGCAGAGGCCTTCATTACAAAAGTCGCTCTACAGAGAGACCTAATTGATTCTATGGAGAGAACCACACTGATTTTGAGGACATGCACAATAAATATTACATCTTTTTCACATGCTCTTCTGTTGGCTATACCGAAGACAAATGCTCTTTCTACTCTCTGCAAAACTGTAGCCCCAGATGTAAATGGAACTATGCTAAAACAGTGAGTACCCACACCATACTCTGCATTTGCCTAAAATATACATATTATTGCAGTATGCTCCTATTTAAAATGACAGTTGCTCTGAATTATGATAAGGTACTTTAACTAAAGATTTTACAATTTATAAACATTTCTTGAACTTGAAAGCCATGCACTTATTCAGCAGCATGTTATTCCACTTAATGGGATAATGAAGAGTAGAAGCAAAACCAGGCTACCTGCACTTTTTGGCATCCTATGTAGCATTGTCATCAAATTGATGCTGTGGCAAGGGGAACAGCTCAAGCGCATCGCTAAGCTCTGAAACAAGCTATGCCATTATGTGAAAGCTCCCATGAAGCCCCAGTGACTGTTAAATTATTGAATGTGAATTGCTTGAAAATGCAGTATTTCCAATAATTCCTTTGCAAAAGACTGAAATTTTGTTCACTACTAGATGTCTCAAGCAATAATAAAATCAAAGCACGAAATCCCTATGCAACAGCAGATTAAAGAGAACGAAGAGAGCGTAAAGTATTACTGACAAATAAAATTAAGGATAATCTTGTATTAAGTGTTTGGATTCAGTCTTCATCCAGACAAAAAATCCTACAATAAGTACCTATGGATTCATCTTTTGGTAGCATGAAATGTCACTGGTTTCCCCACATTGTCACTATGACCCTCTGCGCAGTGGAGTCAAAATTATTTGGCTCATTGCTGTGAACTCTCTGTTCTGTTATTGTCAGGAGACAGCACTCCTTTTCTGCCAAAAAGCTGGGATGTGTGCAAAGCAGGAAAACTTGGGCCTTGCCCTTTCCCCCTTTTCCATTACTCCTTCCCCCTTCCCTTCCCCTCCTCCTCCCCTCCCCTCCTCTTCCCTTTCCCTCTCTTTTCCTTTCTGTGCTTTGCTTGGGACAGCAAAACAGCTGTTTTATTAGTGTGATCCTGGAGAATTCGGATTGAAGGTCTATCAGCTTATACCCAGTATACACATATATATAGTATATGTCTATTTGTATACACAGCATTTCATATCAGCCAGTTCCACGTGATTATGGGACTTTGTTTTCTTGTTGGTAGAGTATATCTTTTATTTAGTAAGAGGAGCATAGGTATTGCTGCTTTTCCTGGATGCCTCTTGGGAACTTTCTTTGACATCTAAAGCCTTTTTCTGGCAACCAGTTTGTTCTCTAACAACAGCAGGCTGGGAGTTGTGATAGATCCCATTTAGTCTTTTGAGAAACGACTAAATTCTGTGAGTTAACTTGTCTTCTTTTACCATCTAAGGAATATTGGCAGGCTGCAACCATTTTCCTCTGTTAGCCCTTGAAATGATTCTTCATGCTTTTGTCACATAATTAAAATTAGATTATTGCAACTCCCTGCTGGCTGGCCTTAGAGCTTTGTAAACACTCCAGCTGGCCCCTAGGTTCATAGTGAAAGGGATGCTCTAAGCATATTCTTTCTTTGTCCTCTCTTCTCTCATCTGTGTTGAAATCACTGCACTTGCTAACTGCCAGCAGAATGTATTGGGTTATTGCTTTCTAAGGGCAGTGAACATAATGTTAGAGACATTATGTGCCAAAGTCTCTCTCAAGCTTTGCTTGAAAGAGCCTGGATGCAAGAGCTTTCAATCTATTTTCTCTTTGTTGGTGAGGTCTTTTTTTGCTGAAAAGAAGGGAAAGAAGGGGGAGGGAGTGGAGGAGCACAGGCTCTCCTAACACAGCATTCAAATAGAAAACGCATACAGCTACACAATTTGAAAAGCAGGGGCTGACTTTCATTGACCAGTGTGTAAATACCATGGACATTATGCAGTTGCTTCTTCTCCTGTGACAAAATGACTCCCTTCCACCCCAAAAGATGAAAGCCATTTTGAAATAACAGCACTCCCACTACAGCCAGGCTTTCTGAGTTCAGTAGGCAGCTTTCCTGGCTGACTTCTTTTTATGTCACATTTGCTTATGGACCGTTACTCCCACATTCGCATCCAGCCAGCTCCGTCTTATAAATCTTGCATGGAACATCGCAAGCGTGTGAGATTTGCCTGATGAGCTTGTAGGGATTATCATATTAAAGTTCTCAAGGGTCTGAATGACTAATTGTTAATGAGAGAGAACAATGCTGGGATAATGGCGCTTTAAAAGTAAGTAATACTAATGGCATAGTTTGTATTTGGATGTGATTGCTCATCTTGCTGTCACATGTAGAGATTATCTCTTAGTGTCCTCTGGTTTTATGGGCCCATAACCTCAGCTCTATAATCAGATAGTCAGTAAGCACTTATTCTGCCTAAGGAGAATTACCATGGCGAAGAAGCACAGACAGGCAGTAAAGCTGGCTGTATTGAACTCTCAAAAACTATCAGACCCTCACCACCGAAGCCAAGAGTACATTTGTTTGGGCTGAGTTTTAACACAGTCTTGGCCAGCCAGTGCTATGAAACGGTGACTATGGCTGCAGAACCACAGGAGTAATACTGTAGAATACAAATATTCCCCTTATTTGTGCTTCACCTTATCTCTCATATTAATGATTTATGTTCCAGCATGGTCACCTCTGAGCCCAGTTACTTTTTCTGTGCTATCTATTCCTTTGGACACAAATATTTAGTCATGCAGTGCTGTTCCTAGCCAGGGGCTTGACTTTAAATCCCTTGGACAGATTTCCGGAATGACTCCCCCATCCAGCTGAAAGCATAAGCACTGCGGGTCTTTGGCAGCTCTGCAAATCAAGACTGCAGCTCCTAGAAGAAGTCTGAAAACAGTTGTTTCTTACACTCAGCTTCCTGCCACAGTGCAGTTTGTGACTGCTGGCAGCCACAACATAACATAAGCTCTGTTTCCTTTCTCCCCCGTCTCATTGGGGCTTTTGCTAACATAAATACGTTACCACGGGTGAGCAAGTGCACATCGCCATGGCTAATGCAGAGAACATCCTCTCCTATGACAGACATGGCATTTGCCATGCTCTGCTGCCTTCCCAGTGCAAACATCTCCGCTGGGGACCTCACCACTGCAGTGCTGGCAGGCCACTGCCTTTGAACAGGGACGGTGCCAACCTCCCAGACAGCCGTAAGCATGCGAAGCCAAGACACCATGTATCAGGGCCTGTGCATGTGTCAAGGACAGGTTTCCCAGCCTGAAATGTCAAAGCAACTGTTTTTCCCCTTAGGAGGTGCATTTGTCTCTATGGTGAAGAAAATGTATTATCACAAGTGTTGCCTTTGAGCTCAGAGCTGGATAAAGACCAAACAGACACTGAATCCAGCAAAATTTCAGCATCCCCCTCTTCAGAAACATTCACATCCTCTGACAACGTTTTTCTTCCAAGAACCAGTCTGCTTCCAAAAGGAGAGAGCTGAATACTGACCAACACACTCCTTGCTTCCAGACTTTACATGACAACTGCTTGGAAAGCAACACTTAAAGTTTGTTCTATTAAGGACTACTCTCAAGTCTAGTGCCCTTGTTAGCCAAATTGGGACTCTCCTTCTCGTGAGCCTGTGTCCCCAAATACTGGCATAGATAATGGCATCTAACTGGGCTCTTCATTTTGCTCCTAACATTACAGACCCCACACAGAGACACAACCCCTAGTTTCGGACCTGGGGACTTGCAGAGGGCTGTGCAGTGATCCTGTTGCTACTGAGTCCCAAAGGCATGAAGGGGGCAACTGATTCCAGCATGCTGGCAAGCCAGCTAGGACCCCTGCTGCTGATCTCACACCAGCTTCCTTCTGGGTGTCAGCTGCTGACTGACTGAGCTAGTCACTGCTGTGAGCCAAAGGAGCCAGGACCCACAGGGTCTTTCACTCTTAAAACATCTTGCAGTGCTGCAGAAATGCAGGCTTGTGGAATAAAACAGACAGTTAAGCAGTAGGAGATGGATACTTTATCACTTGACCAAAATGGGCAAGCAGAAAATCTCCAGTTGCCTTTCACAAGTCATTTCATGTTATTTCTCCTGTGTTGCTCTGACATTTTTGTGTTTCAAAGAGAGTGAGAGTAGTATGGAGTTTTGTTTCTTTCTTTATTTTTAATTAGCACCTCTGGGCAGTGACCCAATCAAAGCCTCATCTCCCTAACAGAAGCCTGTCTGACCATAACTTGCATGTTCCAATTTTCATTCACAGGCAAAGACTATCTGTTGTCCAAGTATTTTTACTCTGTCATAATCAAAATACAAATTGTAGCTTAACTTAAAATAGACATGTCAGAAACACTTGACATGATCTGCATACCTGTCAACAAGTGATAATCAAATTTCCTTGCCATACTAAAGTTGGGCAGAAGACATTTATTTAAAAAAAACCAACCCAATCTATCTGGTTTCCATATCATATTAAATTTCTGAGACACAATGGGAGTTTTTCTTTTATGCAAAGGAATCTAAAAGGAGTACAAGCAGTTAAAAGGATGTCTGCTGAAGCTGGGACAAGGGTACAACTTCTCTCTGAAACAGCCTACATGCAGCATTACTGAAACTTAAAGAGCAGAGGTGGAATTATTTCTCTGCTTTTCCCGTTTATTGATTATGTAAATAGAGTTTCCCTTGTATAAATATTTAGCTTCTCCATTTCTCTCTGAAAATCAAACAGCAGCAGGGCTAGAAAAGCAGGGAATACAATTGTAAAATTGGCATTACCGTCTATTTGTGAAAGTTGAGACCACAAATTTTAGGGCATTTTTAATGAAGGTAAAACCAAAACTGACACCGTCCCTTACAAAATTATTGGAAAAAAAATGACACAGTGCCGAAAGGAAACTTCATATAGAGGGGTTTTTTTAAAAATGCAGTGATAATATGGCAATGTTTAGCAGAAAAAATAAAGTTGTAAGGAAAGAGAAATTATTTCAGCTCCTTTTTGCATAAACTTCCTCTGTAAGTGTTTGCCAGAAACAAAAAGCACACTCCAGGAATACAAACAAACAGGCCTGTAAAGTACAGGGTTAAAATTATCAGTGTCTCACTAACTTGTGATCCAGACTAAGCAGAGCATTAAAAAATCCAAAAGAGCACAGCATCTTCTATTCCTGAAGAGACTGAAAGGGTACACTGACATAACAGTTTCCAACAGCTGTGATAACAGCCTGCGCAGGGTCATGCTGGAGCTGATGGACAACAGCCCCTTGCGCACGGAGCACTGGAGCCGCGCTTCGCGGGGCCGCCTGTTGCCAGGCTCAGCTCTGGCTACCTTGTACAGTCTATCACAGACTAATGCTTCTGTGCCTGTCTGAGTCCTCCTCCAAGGATTCTCCCCCATCTCCTTTTCTAGTTTTGCCAAGGCAGAGGAATGCCTGTCCCTGCCTCCTTTGCTTGATTTTGCCTGTTTCTGACGCAAAACGGCCCTTCCTCACCCAGAGGTGTTGTGAGACGCATAGAAGAGGGCTTTTCCTTTCCACACTAATTGCATGGGTTTGGGATGTAAAAGTTCCAAACCTCTGCTAAATATAGCATCAGAAAAAAGCATCTCTTTGTCATGACATCGCTGCTCTAAGACTGGAACTTACTGGGTTAAAATCTGAGACACTTCTTATTTATTTGAACAATCTCCCACTAAGTTCAATCCAACTGTACTGAGAGGAAACTACAGTGGGGACTGCTGAACAGAAAAGCTCACAATTATCAACTAATTATCCCAGGAAACCTACTGCTGTGGTAGACACTGTTGCCCTTGATCCCATGAGACAGGGGGACCAGGACACAGCGAGCTTTGGCACTCCTTGCTAGCCTTAACCCCAGCTCTGGGAAGACTGCTGTTCCTCCCTGAATAGCCACTCCATGGAAGAGGACCACAGTAACACATCCCAGAATATTTCAGCAGGGTAAAATGGAGGGCAAGCTGCCCACAAACACGCATTGTAAGTAAGGAAAGTAGATACCAGGCCTCCTTAGCTGATGAATATTCCAAAATAAATGTCACGGGAAGAGACCTTTCTCCTGTCCAGCAGCACAGCTTCAAGAGGGACATTTGCAGATCAGGTGTTGCCATGGGATGTCTTCAGATACAGTCTCAGGATGTCTTGACTGTTTCCTGTGGATTCACAGAGCAGGTGAAAGAGTGAATTCTGAAGATCTTCTCCTCTCTTTACATGTAGTCTGAGGGACTTGGAGTCTGACTCTTCATAAGTCTAAAAAAACTGCACAGACCATGTAATTTCTGGAGGGAGGAAGTGGGACTGGCACCCCAGGGAAGCTGAGGAGCATTAAACACTAAAAACCAAACCTGACTTTTTTTGCAAAGATGCCACCTGAATTCTGACAAAAACAGATTTGCAATGCAAATTTGCATATTTTAGGAAAGTCTGAGTGCAGAAGGCTAGGAAAGGTGTCAAATGTCTGATACAAACTATGTTCTGAAAATATGTGAAAGGAGTATGGATAAAGGTGATGTCAGAGGCATTAACCAGTTTTCTGATTATTAGTCTTTGCAGATGGCAATTTGTGTCAGTGTAATTTTTAAGCTGCTTCTGGAATGCTCCCTTTCTGTTCCTCCAGGTTCAGCTGTCCCTTGCAATCCTTTTGCTCTGTACTACATGCTAATGCCCCCTGATGTGCCAAATGGAGAGAGAACCAGTTGCATATGCCATGCTTTACTGGACGGGATAAAACCTCTTAAAATCAGCAGGAAACATAATTTTTTAACCTTTTCCTCTTTCTCACACAAACTGATTGTGATTGCACTTAAAAGGCAGAATTAACAACTGAGACAATACAGAGTCAAAGGATGTGGAATTCATAGTCTAAGCAAACAATGAAGAGTAGCTGCAAGACTTTTGGCACTTGAGTATGATGAAGCTTTCAAGAGAATTTCCTCTAGAAGGGACCTGAACTATTGGAGATTACACATACTGCATACTCAACTTGCACAAGTACAGAAAAATTCCCTTTTAGGCAGTTGTAAAATGCATGTGTTTCAACCATTTCCCTGGCACTAGTATAAACAAAAATAAGGAAAAGAGGGCTGCAGAGGACGATTCACAGAGGCTGGGGATTAGTGGAAGGAACATGAAACCATGAAAGGTGTATATGCCCATATTTCCGCTAATGCTCACAGCAACTAATGAGTAAGCAAATGGCCACTCCTAGTATGACTAATGGTGTAACTACTTAAGGACTTATTTCTACTGAAGTTTATGAAAGTTAAATCAAAACAAACCACACAGTTTAAAATAGAAATGTTCACTATCTGCTGTGAGCTGCAGCAGATTATTTCAGCCCATGTATGATTTTAAGCACACGTGCAGTTCTTTGGAAAGAGATGTGGTGCTTAAAATCACGTGCTCACATTGACTGCTTTGCTGAAGCGGGGTCTCCATCTGACCATACTGAGCTGCACATCCAGAATCTTTGCAACTTTACTTTGCAGCCATTAGTTTTGGCCCCACGGGAAGCTATTTATAAATATCCGAAATAATTAAATCAGATCTGTACAGCAGAAAAAGGAATCAACGAAATATGGTCACTATGGCAACAAATATTTTCTGGATGTAGTTTTGCTTTTCCTCAGCAGTGGTGTCCCCATGTTCCTAACACTGGCAAAAGTTGTCAGGCTTTTTTGTTTGCCTGTTTGTATTAAATGTATTCTTACAGAGTAAAACAATAAATGTAATGTCCAAGTATTTTAGACACAGGTCCCTTTTCAGAAATATTTTACACTAGTTAAAAAAATATTAGGAACTTGAGAAAAGAAAACATTGTTTTCCCATCTTTTTATTGCTCTCCTGCCTCCCTGGTACAGAGCGAGCATCTGCTACACTGAGAAATTTCATAGGCTCCAACTCTGAATTCAGATATTAAAGTGATCCTTTCACCACCAACAACAGCTGAAAGCAAGGTTAGAAAAAAATGATGCCACAAACCAAACTGCTGTTTTCAACAGGCTTTGCTGGCTGACTCCTGTGTCCATATTAAACAAAACCAGAAAATAAAAGGTGCTCACACTTCACCAGACCCCACCTGCAAAATATTCTTCTGGTCATGCCAATCACAAAAGTTAGGCCCTACATGCAGTACATGCTGGAAATGTCCAGGTCATGTCCATGCATAGTCTCTGAACTCACCAACATGGCCACAGCCTCCTTGGAGTTCTACAAATTTCACGCTTTGTGGATTGAGTCTTTGATAGGTTGTAGATATCTCAGAGGGCTTTGTGAACTTGTCTGCACTTTGGTGGAGCTCAAAGTCACCAAGGAGTTGTTTGAGCTTGCTTTCTTTTTTTTTTTTTTCCTTGAGTACATAAAACATTTCAAAAATAGTTTCAAACACCAATCTTGTCCATTGCCAAATAAGAGGGCATTTCCAGGACCATCCTATATTTCCTCTCTGGTTTTATGTTCCTTTTTTTTTATAATCAGTGGCCTCAAAGGTATGTAGCCAGTCCAGCTATTTTTTCCTTTGCTTAAAAACGAACATATCCATTGGCACTGTCAACCAAATGCAGCAAAAGAGGTCAGACCTCAGAGATTGTTAAGATTGTACAAGTTTCATGAAAACAGTTCTTCAGTAGAGAGAAGTGATCTTTTCCATGCTATGACTGCCAGAAAAGTTTGTTCATTGTCTTGTCAGCTGTGCGAAAATCTATGTTAGCACTGGGGCAAGAGGCAAAAAAAGTACCCACGCTTCTGATTGCCCCACTCAAGGGAGAAGGTTCAGTGGGAGCTGACACCTTTTTTAGACACCTGTATAAATCATGGCTCTTTATGGAATCAGCCTCTGTAACTCCCAGTGTACCCGACCTTGCCAATCTTACATCAATGATTAAATTGTTAATATTGATCTTTAAGTGTCTCTTCACAGTTACCTGTGCCAACTCAGATGTGAGGTTTTAGACTGAGGTCACTCTCCAATGTAGATTTATTTATTTATTTATTTATGATAATTATCATGTGATATTTTGGAGAAGAGAAATCTATTTATGTAAGAGAGGCATTAGGTTTGTAAAGCTCAAGCCACACCCTCCACACAACCAAAACAGCAGCAAAGCCATACAGAGATGCCGGAGCAAAGGATAGGCTCAGAGAGCCGCTGACTTGCAAACTTTGGGGTTTGTTTTTCTTCTCTTTCATCAATGCAGGAAATTCACCCTAGAAAAGGAGCTATAGCTAAAATAAGGTATTTAGAAAATCAGGAACAAAATACTTGGAGCTGACATGACTACTTTCCCTCTGATCTTTAGCTTTCAAGCCCCTCCTGACACAACTCACCTTCTGGGCACAGCACAGAGAGCAAAGGAAACTGATGACCTCTCACCGACATCAGCACCCACAGCAGCAGTACCAGCGCATTAGCCCAGGCTGCTCTGGGAACATACAGCTGGATTTTTGGCATAATATTATCTTCTTTACTAATACAGTGTCTTAAAGCAAATATTCCTAGTAAAATGAAATGCTACTAGACTTGCCCTGTATTAAAGAATGTCTTCATGTCCCCCCCATGCATGGGTGAGGAATTAATAAAAATCTGAGGTCCTTTATGTTTGCATTGAGAGGGTAGCCCCATCCTCAACTTGGCTGTTTGTTAATGGGGTGACAACTGCAATGTAGGGTTATCTGACATTTGTTTTCTAATGCACATGCTGTTTCAACAAGAATAATGAAAATGTAAATAAATGCAAAGGAATCCTGAGGACAGAAAAATATTTACAAAAAAAACACTTAATGAAAAGCCCACATATTGCTCTGTATTGTTTTACTGACCATATATATATGTTAATTCTTCTAAGCCTCATTTGCCTAACAGCATGGAAACTGCCAGCATTTTAAGAACTGCTATCAGATAACTTGAAATGACACTAGACAGACCATACAAACAGCAAACAGAATTAAGTGACTGTTTTCTTGAATCTGATCTGAGGTGCAGCGTGGTTTTGCTACAGGTAGACTTTAAGGTTGCTAGACACCACCCGAGTCCCTAAGCTTCTGTGGTAAGAGAAGTTACACAATATATTGCAAGGACGGGGCTCTGAGAAATTTCATGTGTTGGGGACTGATCTGAAATTTTAATTTATACCCTTGCCAGTCCAGGGGGTTGTTTTTCCCTACTTCTATCTTCTCATACTTTGTTGTCCATTCTTAGTCAGTGAGATGAGAAAACTGTTGCATAATTCCTGAATTTCACTTTTAGGACTGTTTTCCTGACGCATCCAGGGTCACAGCAGTACAGAGAATCCCCAAGCCAGAACTCCCTGTGCTACATGCTAACTCAAAACAGTCACAAAGAGAGACAGGCGGTATGGATCTCAACCGCAGTGATACTCTGAGATCTTGAAAACACTTGTGCATGTACTGAACTCATTAAAAGGAACTCTCTTATTTTCTAGGGGCCTTTTCACATATTTCAGAAGATGCCTATTAGGATGACAGCACAGACAAAACTAGTAAACTTACAAAGGATGCTTTTACAGAACCAGCGGGAGAACAGAACAACTCCTCCAGAACAGACTGTATTTCTACTACACAACCATGCATCCTTTCACAAAGATTTCCTCCATTTAAATAAGATTACAAAAATATTTTCCCATTCCCTGCATATAATATCAAATTTAAATGATTCTTGCTACTCACTAGTATTTCTCATGAACTTCTAATTTGGTTGCATTTAGGGTCTCTATTTTTTTTCAAGACAGCTGCTTCCCCTCCACCCCTCCATTTTAATAAAAACTGTTAACACGCTTGAGAGTCAAACATGAACAAAAATCTCCCATTCCCTCCAAAGTATGGCATTCATGAAGATGTCATGAATAAATAAACATTCTCTAGTGTTCTGTTTCTTTTGTCTAGCTTATTGGTGTTGAGAAACCTTCTTCTTCATTTATTTATGTTGGTATTTTATTTCCTTATTGAGTTTCAAAGATGAAAAGAGAAAAATAAGTACCAAGGAAATAGCTGATAGACTGAAATGACCAAGAATTTTCCCAGGAAGGTTAAAAAAACCTATGCTTTAATATGAAGATGTTGGTGTCTCATTATTTCATTTAATATACCTACTTTTAATATGGAATGCATGACATTCTGTGTATGAGAGTAGACAGCAAGCCAGAATAGTAAAATCAATGTGCAGGAATGCAGTTTCTCCTATTTCTGATTTAATGATATTGCATTTTAGGCCCCTAAATGACTGTCGTGCTTTGAAGTGAGGCAATCCTGCCTAGTCCAGCCTTATTCAAATGGTAGAATATGTACAGATCAGACAGCAGGTCAGTTTTGCACAAATCCACTGAGGTCTCGCGCACTTGCCTGCAGCAGATGCAATATTCTTACCTTTTCCCAAATTCCCTAGGGACACAGCGCATGGCAACATACTTGCAGCTCCCAGTGAAAAGACAATGTGCAGGACCAGGTCAGCAAGTGGGCTGATTCTCTTGATGTCACCTTGTTGTACTCCGTACAGGTCTTGGTAAATTGAGCAAATCTCAGAAATATTATTGCTCAGACTCTAATTTTAAAATGAATTGATAAACCTCAGTGAAAAATAACAGACTTAGACAAATGCTAATTGGGTAGGCAGGGTGCTTATATTAGGTCTCAAAATACAGACTACCTTTCATGTCTTAAAAAATCCAACCACTATACCTGATTCTTCTATGCAATTAATAAGAAATTTTAATTGTTTCTTGTTGACTGAGTCCATTTTTCAAAGTCACAAGAATTCTTTGGTAGAATTAAATCCAATTTCATCTTTGTACATGGCTAACCAAAGGACAATGTAATATCTTTTCTACAGCACTGTTAACACACTCACAGCTGTATTTTCTCAGCAAAGGTCCTTTCTAGAGGTGAAAATGGAGGCATTACAGCACAACATGCTTTTTGTGTCCTACTTCATAACCTCACACCTTATATGAACTGTGAAACTTAAGACTAAGGGACAAACATGACAAACCAGCCAAACAGTACTATTTTTATTCTCATGACAAAGCCTGAGTTTGGTTGGTTGGGTTTTTTTACTTCTTTTTAAAGGCAAAAGTCATGCCTTTTCCAACTGAGGACAATACAGGCTGTAAGAATGCTTAGAAACCTCACATTACTTTACTGGGTTGCAGCAATGAGTATGTAGATGCTACACTGACAAAACTCCCGCTACTCAAGCGGTAACGTGCTCAAACTTCGACTTGTACTGCAAAACAAAACAACAAAAAAACAACCTGCTGCATGGCTTTGAAGCTGTAGCCCTTGGGGCTAGAATCTTACAGGTTAAACTTACAGGTAGATTTTTGACAGAATATGACTTTCAAATTTGTAGGATAAATATAGAAAGCAATGGTGACTCAGTGCAGGCAGAGCTCCTCCCTTCTGAGTCACTTCTGCTTGGATATCACAGGAAGATGGGAGCAGTGCTGTATACCTGCAGGTGTCACCTTACCAAGGGATCGTACTACAGAGATCCTGACCTTTTGGCAGGGTGTGAGGAAAGCCTCCACGATCTTTTGCAGATGGACGGTTATTCCACTTTAGGGTTTGGGCCAAATTCTAACTTACCTCGTTTCTACCTACCAAAAAAAGAAAAAAAGCCAAAACAAAACAGGAAAAAAAATATCTCTGAACCAGCAAAGATAATGTGGTCTGACAGTCCTTGAAGAAGAGGAATGCTGTGTTACAGAGGAGCGCTGGCTGTACCACAGCAGCAGGTGGTGAGACTCAGCACAGGGTAGTAAATCTCTCCAAGGTCCTTCTGGAATGAAGGCACAGAACGACCATCACATGCTGCTATTTTTTTTTAACAAATCACATCTAATCCAACAAGTGGAACCACCTAAAAGCTATTGTTGTATTGGAGCTATATTTAGTTGAAGAAACCAAGACTGCAAAGTAAACTGGATAGTAAGAAGCTCAGACTAAAAATACTTGACAGCAACATGATATCTTTGGATCAGAAAACATGGTTGAGCTAGTAAACAAGCTACATTCTCCTACAACACAACTCACGAGCACAGTATGGGTGAGACTGGCAATACGCTGTCTATCCAGAAAGAGGACAGAGCGTAAATGGGATGACCTCCAGCCAAAGTCCATCTAAATCCTCTCTTCAGCCCTTGCAAAGAAAGTCTCAAGCTCTAGTCTGATTGTCCAAGTCACAACATGAAGAACTCCTCCACATCCCTAGGAAAAGATGCTGTGAGAAGAAGATGGAGCACAAATTTAATTCATCTGCTTTTTCTCTACGTGCCTTTGTGCCCCAGATACCTCCAAAGGAAAGGAGAGGACAGTTCTCTCTCTTCTTTGCTCGTGCTGTGATTAGCAGACATCCCTGGGTGAGTGCTGAGGAACACTGAAACCTCTCTTTTCCTCTTAATGAAAAAGTAGTCAAGGGAACATTTTGGACTCTAATTGCTTCAGCAAAGAGGTGAAAGCAAATTTTCTTGCAAATTCAGTTTCCCCAGTACAAGCAATATAAGAAGAACTAAGTCCTTTAAAAAAAAAAAAGGGTTGGGTTGAACTTGACAAATGAGGATGTGGTATTTTCTGGACATAAATTAGAACCTTCCTGCTCTCTGGCAGGAAAGCGCGAGTCACTCCTCTGGAGGGCTGAGAGTGCACAAGGCCACTGACATGGCTATTCCTGAATCCAGAGCTGCAGCACTACGGTATTCATGTCATCAGTTTCTCACTAAGGACTAAGAGGCTGAAGCATGCTTGAATGAGCTCTTCTCTGCATTTCTATCCATGCATCCACAATTCTTTTCTACTAACCTCCTTCTGCTAAGAGATGTGCAGTGTTCTATGAGGCTGATGTCTGGCATACAGCTTGTCAAAGGCCAATTTAATCCCTTGTAATAATAACTATCGAGGGTGTAGTGGCTGTTTTTCACCAACATCTCTATATTTCTGTTTCTTTTTTTTATTTGACTGCAAGTCAGATGCAACCTGATGTAATTTGGTTTAATTTCTTCGCTTTCAGCAGTGCTTCACCAGTTTAGACTGCTTGAGAATTTTTTCTCAACAATATTCTTTGTACCCAGACCTCTTGTTTTGCATATAAAATACAAGCAAGTAACAAGTTACATGATTGTATCAGTCCAGGCTATGTGCTTAGCAGACAGTCATTCAGCTATTATGCCACACAGTACATCAATGGGATTTTGCAGATTTGTTAAATGCCTGTCTCCTAGTTGCCTGTGACCAGGACAGGTAAGTGTGAGAGTCAGGTGTTTCACACTCCAGTTTCTAAAGTTTAGCTAGTCTGCAAATCCTGATTTATTCCTTCCCTGGCACAACTGCCTTGCTTGTTGTCAACATTAAGAATCATTGCTCTAACCCTGAGTGTGTCACATGGTGGGTGTGAGAGCCTTGTGATTTTGCAGGTTCAGCCTCTGGCATCAGCGCTCCCTCTGTTACAGCATCATAGGACAACTTCAGTTCATGCCAGGCACCAGCCTCATTCTACCTTCTGACCTGTTCTAGCACTGGGCAGCATTGATCAGTATAGCACTCATGCCTTGGTATTCATAAACCCTTTCCCTTGGGTTTTTTTCTAACATACCTTTTCCTCATGTTCCCCTACCAATATGACATGCATTGTAACTTTTATGGATTCATTCAACCTTCTGGCTTCACTCATCATTCACCCCTGCTTCACCTGACATGCCTATTATTTTCCTACAGACAGGCAATGTGTCTTAAATCTACAGTTCCACAAGCTTTGAATTTTGTTTGCTGGATTGCTGAAATTCTGTGTCACCTCTTCCACTGCTCTTTAAAGGGAAAAATATTCCCATCAGAAACTACCCCTGGTGGTCGACATTTGGTGATTTAATTGGGAATAAGGACATTTTCAAAGTTGAAGATCATGTGGCTTAGAGCTCAGATACTGTAACAAAAGCGACTTTGGAATACAGCAATATTAATAGGTTTCAGGGGGAAAAAAGAATCCTATGATGAAATCTGTTATAATGGGGACACTATCAGGAGAGAGATGGTGGAAGCTTCCCCAGTTTGGAAACTTTTAGCAGAAATTCACAATTCAAGAATTTATCCTTGATAAAGATCACAGATCAGCAAGAAGAGTGAGAAGATGATGAGGTTTCCAAGTTTCTCTCACTGTGATCTGTTGGAACATGAGTGTACTACCTACTTTATGCTTCCCTAGACAAACTATCACCCATGTAACACACACTGAGCAGAGCAGAGGTTAGACGTTCTGCTCCTCTCTGTAATGGGATGTGGTTGGTGGAAGCACACAGATTAGCAGACAAAGCCGTGCCTAATGTTATTAGCGGAATGCTTTCACAGAGCTATGGCATTATGGAACTTCAGCAGAAATGGCTCACTGACCAAACTGACGGTCTTACTAGGTTAACAGAGAAAGAATTTTCTTTTCAGCCCTGCATAACAAATCATGGTGATTTAGGCATTCTAATAATAGTGTTAGCAAATAAAATGTGCGTGTAAGTATATATACATGTGTATATATACAAATAAGTATATGTATATGTGTATGTTGATATATTGAGAAATTCCAGCCACATTTAATTGATGGTATAGTGAATGTTCTGAAGACCACTATTATTTACTGAAATAAAGCACTAGCAAGAATGACTGGTGTGCAATATAATCAGGGGCCTTTGTTGTTTCCAGAAACCTAATGAATGAACACATAACATCCACTGGTTTCCGACATGACAGGCATATGGTGCTCATAAATAAATAAAAAGCATGATATTACAGTTACGCTGATACCACTGAGTGGCAACATTTGGTAAACTGGAAAGCTGTCTATTCTATCCTACCTCGACAGCAAAAACACAAAATCTCTGAGTAAAACCAATTAATTGTGACTGATAGCTTTTGGGGTTTCCTCCCATTAAGCCATGTTACTAGGTTCCAAATGAAACACTAGATCACTTTCTCTTTTGTAGTTTCAGATATATACTTTAAAACCATTAAAATTACATAGAAGGTAATTGTCAGCTTACAATAACCTTCAGCAACAATACCTCCAAACCTAGGAGAGATTCCCAGTGATATAAAAGACTGCAGCAGGACCTGGGTGCCTATATTCTACTTTGATTTAAAACTGACATCCTGAAAAGGCCAAAATAGCTGCTACAGGACCAAGTCTGCTCTTTTACAGTGATCTACTGTTTGTGGTACTTACCAGAACATGGGTAACCCTGGTTCAATTTCCAAATTTCCATGTGTTTAGGAACCTCAGTTTCAAACCTGTCCCAGGACTGCTCTACCTAGACACTCCTCTTTCCACATGTTCTCACTTCTTGCCCAAACTGTCACACTTTCACCAGTGGCATCACTCCTGCAAAATTTGCAGCATATAGGAATACATTTCTTTCTGCTACACTTGCATTCCAAAGCCACAGCCAGATCCCTAGCAGCAACTCATCCAGCTGACCCATCTCAAAACACAAAATACATATTATCTCAAGAAACTGGGAAAACAAGAGTGATGAAGTTGTCTATGGACTTCCCTTCAGCACAATAAATGCTGTACAGTCCGTGCCTTTAAATCTTAAAATCCATTCGTCTGACTGCAAAATTAGCCGGACATCCAGCATGGCCAGGTAAACACTGTCCCATCAACTCAAGATAACTCCAGGCTAATCCTCATCTGAATTCAGCAAGATTCTTCCGTTTTCTGTGGTACCTAGAGGTTCCGTAGATGAACCTCGCTCTTCAAGCTTTGCGGAAACCTAGCCCTAGCACAAAGACACAAGCCCCAATCAGGTCAGAACATTTTCACATTGGGTGAATCTGAAAGAACTCCCTTCCTAGGCTGTTTGTGGTAACCTCCTTTGGGTTAAGACTAGCCCAAAATCTGGAGTTAACATATGGTATAGGAGAGAAGCATACAATATATTCCTGATCACTAAAGGGTTCAAATGGTCTTTAATTAATTTCTATATGATAGAGGTTACCATTCTCTTTGGATAAACCTAAAGTGATGATTAAGACTGAGATATGGTTGGAAAATATTTTTATTTCTGAGACCTGCTGAAGGAGTAGATAGCCTGGTGCTAGTAGAATCAAATCAGCCACAGTTTGGTCATAAGATCATTCATACAAGAGCTGGAGGCTTGTGTTTGTTTTTCATAGCTTATGCCATGCAAACGTAAAGGCTTATGTTGACAGTGGACAGAATGGACTAGAGGAAGTTGCAAATGACAAGGTATCACTTCTCTGGGATTTAGGTAAGGATTCCTAGGAATCCTAAGGCTGGAAAATCATACCTTAGATTCTGTCAGGACCACCAAAGCAGAAAGAGGTCTGATACTAGAAGGGATATAAGGTAAAACTGAGTTTTGAGGAGTTATCCTTCAATAGCAGAGGTTGTTTTCCTGTCATAGTGTTAGTGATACAGTTCAGTTACAGGAATGAATGGGCTAGAGAATTGTATTTATTCCTGAATTTTACTGAGACTGCCATCTTAAATTGAAGGTGCTAATACAGTAGTAGGACTGTTGTAGCATAGCTTACAGGATATATTTTGATCTGTTAATGGCCAGAGTCGCTTCTGGTTTTGCAAAAGAGGATGTGTTAGCCTGTCAGAGTAGTTGAAAACTGTACTATAGATACTTTGAATCAGCAGTATGAACAAGGGCTGCATGATGAACCCTACCTAAATGCAAGAAGTTTGTCTTTTGTTGAGACACAGATGTGGAAAGTTAGGGTTTTTTCTGAATCCTGGAAGACTTGCTGTTGCTGCTAGACCAAAAAGCTAGGTTTTGTGTTTGGGTCTGTCAAAGTCATCAGTCTTCCACTTGGGCTGAAAAAGGGGAACTCCTAAATACACCTGCAAGTAGTTCTGGGACAGCTAAATGTTGCTTTTCTGGCCCTAATAGAGGAGTTTGTGTAATGACTGCAAAGCCAGGCTAATTCACCCTTCTTACAGACAGCACAAAACACTCAGGAGTGCTGGGCACAGCCAGGGAAAGGAAATGTGATGAAGTGGACTACATTTGGGTTTAGGTGAAGGTCATCTTCCAGGTCCATGGGGGTCTGAGAAGATAAATGCACTCCTAAGTGGGCTGTGTGCTGCAGCGCTCCATTGAGCACTGACAGCCTTAGCTGGGCTACTATTTAAGTTCAGGTCACTGGGCCAGAGTTTAAAGTTACGATTAGCCATCGGAACAGAAGCATCTGGAGTGTCAGGTTTAACACAATGTTCCAGACCAACATGAGAGTCAAACTGGAAGACATTTGGGGACAGAGTTAGCTGACCTAACTGAATTCAGGTCAAGGTTAAGGGCTTGTCATAATTTCAGTTGAAAAGCAACATTTGTGTCTCATCCTGCTGGCATTGCTAGATTTCACCTGAGTTAGTCTTAACATGTTAAACCAAATTTAATTTGAAGAGTCTGAAGGATCAAGCAGGGTTTAGTGACAGCATGGCTTAGTATTGTATAGGCCATTAGAACTAGGAAAACTACTGATGAAAAAATCAAATGGAGCTAAGGTTAGATATGGGCAAGCAGGGCCTGAGTTTAGGGCCAAATGTTCTCATTATGGTTAATGTTTGGTACTGGAGGGGCTGAAGAACTTTGTGAAAGTCTGTCCTGCAAAAGATGCATTGCTCTTTTTCCTAAAGGAGAGAGACTTCATAGGGAAAAGCCTAGCAGACAGAGGAAGAAGGTGAAAGAGGAGAAAGAGACACACAGTACTTATCAAGACTTTGGGACCGCAAGAGAATGATTTAGAAGTCTATACACATATGCACATCTGTTTTCCCCAATCTTTAACCTTCCTCCCATCCATCCGGCCTCCCTGTGAGTCTCCCTTCCCCCCAACTCCCACAGTCCTCAGTCTCTTCATGTCACACAGACATTCCTTTCTTTATGTTTCTCTTCATCCTTCCCAGTCCCAGCATTGGGCAGAGGCAGGAAGAGAAGAGAAGAGAAGAGAAGAGA
>VWPU01010080.1:0-18546 GCA_013398955.1 Callaeas wilsoni | reverse complement strand
AAACAAAAGAACTCCTCAAACTCCTACACTAATTTACTTGAATGAGAGTTGTTCTATGTTTTCAGTTTGTGATGGACTTGTGGGAGGTTGCTTTCTTGCAATTCTCTTGTGAGAGCTGCCTAAGCCAACATTTCGTCTTGTAAAAAAATGACATGGCATGTATAGGAGTTGAACTATGTAGTCTCAACAGCTATTGTCTCCTTAGTAACATTTTATGTGGTATTTCTGTCAGGAAATATTTATGTTCATCAGTTGTTTATAGTTGTACAGGACTCAGCGATGGCTTGTAGTAACCTGGAGCCAAGACAGATACTTATTCAAGAATATTGATGCAGTACGAGAAATTAATTTGGAAAATGGAATATAGGTGGCAATGAGTGTTTCTAATGTGCTGTAGCAGATGAGGGCTTGGGGTGTCTGGGAGTGTCGTTTATACAGGATAGAATTTAACTTCTTTTTTAAAGGTCATCTGTACTACAAGCAGCCAAAAGACTTGCTATAGCTGGAGCAAGATATTTTGACATTGTGAGGAGGAGCAGGTTTATGTCAGTTCTACACTGATTCCCACACTGAGTCCAAGAGTCTAATGCTTTCTCATGGAAAAGGCATCACTGAAAGCCAGTGTGCAACTGAAATGATAGAATACATTCAATTAGGGATGTAAGGAAATACTTTGGTTTTTTTCACAAGTTTTATTATCTGACCAGAACAGTGAACCATCCAGAATCAAATTACTTGAAGACAAGAAAATGTGTTTGCCAACTTTTCCTGGGAGAGTTTTTTCTTGATACATTGCTTCCTCTTTAGAGTATGCGTTCATGCTTTTAGAGAATACATCAAACATAAATAGGAAGCACTCTTGATTTTTGTAAAAACTCTTTAAAATTGTTATTACAAAACAGCAATTTCAGATTTTAAAAAGTTCATCTTGTCAACATTCAGATCCCTTTTGAAATATAAGATGTCTATTTGTTGTGCCTTCAGCCTTTCACTTAAATACTATTTTGAATACACTATTGAAGTGTCTTTTGCGCTTCATTGCCACTTAATGCTTTTTTATTTAAGGGGTTTTTTTGTTGTTGTTTCTTTAGGAAAAGAATTAGTGATTTTTTAAATAAGAAAAGATAGAGACAATAATATGTATTTGTACATTTAATGTGTATTTGCAGTGAATTTGCAATTTGAGAAGAAAAAGCAGTTACTGTTTATTTTTATCTTGCTGCTGCTTGCATATGAGCAAACATATATTTAAGAGAAGAGAGTCAATGGATTCCAGTACTTACATAACTATTAGTCAAAGCTGTGATTTCCTTTCATATGCAGATTACCAAATAAAATTAATTATATGTTATTATTTAGAAAACCATCCCTTTAGAAGAAAAGTGGGGCCAGATAAAATGGTTAAGTTACTTTAAAGCCACCTATGCTTTGAACATTTTTAAATACTGTTTGTTAGACCTCAATATTGCATCCTGAAAGTATGAAAAAATTGAGAGAAAAGTAAGAAGCATGATGCAAGGTATGGGGCAGTTTGCATGGAGGAAGAAGTTAAGTATTCCTGGAGGCAAAGGAGTAAGAAGTATATTGAAAGAAAGATGTTGGAAGAGCCCAAAGGGGCCTGAAGAAGAGCTGTTTTCAGCAACACATTAATAATAAATTTATACAGACATGCACTTATTTATCAGGCAAAAAAATTCAATTTTGTTTTTTAGGTATTGGTTTTAGGTATTGGAACTGTATTGGTTTTTGATGTACTACCTCCAGGTTATTTGATCTAGAGATTTACTTCTATCCTTGATCCACCGGGAAATTGGGAGAATGTCCAAAGTAGTAGTTAGAATTATGCTTTTGAGATACCAAATTGTGCATGTTTATTTCTGAAAAGTAGAAAAATGCTCCTTGTCTTCAGATTTAAGTATTACTATAGGTTTAGAATATTATACATTACATAGCAACTCTGGATTTTTCCTAGTAAGAGTGCAGAAGGATGCCTTTAAAAAAAAAAAAGCAACCCAAAGCAAGTCTTTTAATACAGTTTGAATACAGACTCTGAAGCAGCAATTCATGAACCAGGGCTTTCACCCTCAAGTCAGGGCTGCAGGGAAGAGGGATATTTAAACATACCCATTTCAGTAATGTCCCCAGCTGGTTTATGTGCTCCTGCAGTTTGAGTCCTAGTTGTCAGTTTTAGCTGTTAATGTTGAAGACTCCATATTTATTGGGTAGTAATGTCAGTAATGTCAATTCTACTTCTGAGCCAAATCTTGGGATCTGTGGTGGTTGAGCATCACAGTCTCTTCCTTTTCAGGTGTAGCCCAAAGTACTGTTTACACATCTAATTGTGAGCAATTTGTTTAGTCTTGTAGGACCTGCTTCCTAGAAGTGTTACTGCTGTTGATGCTAATTAGAACTCTAATAATAGGATAGAAAATGGTAACAAAGAGGAATGTGAAAGTTTCTTAGCATTGATAAGTGGTATAGCAGATGAGTTTGTAACAGAGCTGTGAACAAAAAGATACTGGAGAAAGGAACATGAAATGATGAGCTTTGTTCCCAACTGGCTTTAGGTGAATTGCTAACATTAATTAAGTGACTCAGAATACATGTTTCCCTGTATTGAGGTACCTAGATGCCATCTTTCCACATTGTATGGAGGATATTTTGCATTTTAAAATTCTCTTTTGATGTCTTTTAGGTCCATAATATACTGGCCGAAATGGTTATGGGTGGAATGGTTTTGGAGACCAATATGAATGAAATTGTCACTCAGATTGATGCTCAAAATAAACTGGAGAAATCTGAGGTAAGAGTGATGCATTGTGTAGTTTCTAAACTAAAACCAGGGTTGTAGTAAATGCATGCTATATAATGCTCCTTGTCCTTCATAGCAAATGAAATCGTGTAAGCTGCCTGCTTATAGTGCCAAAAATTTGCAGGGTATCTGAGGCTGTTGTACCTTTCATCATAAGTAATAATGCTTAGTTGTTGCTGATTAGTTTTTGCTTTTTGTATCTAATAGCACTGTGCACCATTGCTATTAAGATACTTTTGTAGTTCTCTAGGTTTCTCTTGCAGAAAACCTTTTATATCCAGCCTATTTGTTATGCTGGTCTAGTGACTTCAGCACATAAATAAAATTAGATAAAGAAACAAGGTGTGTCTTTAAAGACTACATACTCCTGTCTGCTAGTATGCTTCTAAGCACCTGACATAAATAGCAGCAGTAATACTGCAACACAAAAAAATAAATCGGACTGAAGTGGACTAGATAGAATTTAAAGCCCAGTTTTAGACACTTCAAAGTAAATATGAATTCTGTGATTTTGGTAATCTGAGCCTTTGGTCTTCAGTGACTGAGGAAATTATATTCTGTATTTGCCCATAACAGGCTGAGTGAGGGATCATGCATGAGTTGTGGGACTCCCTTTTCAATTCAACAGTTGTCGAATTTGTGTTAAGGAAAGACATTTATATTGAGAAATAACTTAGAATTACTTTATCTTTGTTACAGAATATTACTGTCCCTTTAACGTCACTGTATGTGCCTTGTAAGCCAAAATGCTAATATATTTTAGCTAAGTCTGTGTTGAATTCTAAATAATGAGAGTAATTCCACAGAGGAATACATCAAAGCAATAATATCCAAGTTTCTGAACAAGCCTTTGCTTGAATTGGAGACTTTCTAAAGTTGATGTCAGCTGAGCAGACTGAAATCTTCCAGATGGCATAAATATGAACTAAATGACATTTTAGGAGAGGACCCAGAGAACTTCCTAGTTCTAACTGAAGTGCAATAAAGAGAAAAATGAATTTTTTGTGGTTTTTTTGTGTTACAGTATATACTGTTCGTCTGATTCTGCAGTCTCATGCTGTGCCATCTCAAGTTTTTTAATACATTTAATTGTCTGTTTTGCAAAACTTCCAAACTATATCTAAGAACAGGACAAGAACATGTGAAAAACAAGAAAAAGCTAGGTGTGATCTGATACAGTACATAGCAATATGCGTCTGAAAGGATTCTATGGTAGATTTTGAAGATGTCCAAAATGTCAATTTTAATGTTTTTCTCACACTCAGAATGAAACATTGATCACAGAGATGAATATTTGGAGTTATTCTCATAAATTTTTACTGTATTTGAATAACTTTTGTATACATACATTTTCCTTATTTGATAGAAAAGTAGCCAAGTGTTCTGAAAAGCAGAATTTGCTGAGCAGCTGTGTTCTGCCATGTATTATGTACATATTGGTTCTATCTGAAAGCATTTAATTATATAAATTCTGTTACCAAATCAACTATAGACCAATCTCTGGCTAGTCTTCTGGAACACATCAATTCAGTGTAGCCGGCTGCAGTACTTACTGTCTTCCTTTATTCATCAGTAAGTGATTCTTTCTTTTAAGAGCTTTTAGTATAAAAGTAGATGGTAGAAGATCTGGAAAAAACACATAGAACTTGAAGTGTAAACAAAGCAAATAGGAACTTGTTCCTTTACATTCAGCAATGAATTACAGAAGGTAAAGAAGTAGGAGTGATAAGAGTGGGATGGAGCAGAACATTGCACAGTCTGCTCACCACAAATACTTTCTTTTTCCTTAGTTTAGTGACTATTTCTTTTCAGATTTAATGGTTACTGTAATGCTGAGATACATCACTAATAGCTGGTAATTATTTCCTTAGATCATTAATCATTTGTTTCATGTATATCCACAGAAATTTCCTGATTGCTATTTCTTTTCCTTTTGTCCTTTTGATCAAGATTGTAAATCTTTCAGTATGTCTTTCCTGAACACATATTTTCAAGAGACAAGCAAATCCATGTAAATCAAAATAAGTAATAAATTTTGAATGCTGATCACTAAGAAATCAAAACTAGTGGATCTTCTTAGTTTTTTTTAATTAAAAATAAAGTAAAATTTAGAAATTAGTATTGATGTAGTCCATAGTTTATAGGAGTGCCCACAGCACTGTTGCCTTAGTCCTTTTGGCTTTTAGACCACCATCATACCTCTTGCATTTACAAACCAGCCACTTTAAGGTTAAATTGCCTTTTCTTTTATAGCTGAAATGATGAAACTAATAAAGCTGTAACTGAGTTACATTTTCAGAAATACTTCCGTTTTTATTGTGCCCATCTGGCTTTCAGTAATATACAAAATACAGCTATTTGACACTGGATATTTGTTTAGTTATGCACTAGGTTTTTAAACAGGCTTTCAGTTAGAATTCAGTGTAAAAGACTGAATGTATTTATTAAACTCACATATATTTGAGCAATGTTATAAACTCAAAAGAATTTGTTAATATTTTCAACAGAGATTGATTAAACCAGTCTAAGGGAGCCCCTAGCTTTGATTTCTGATTCAGCTAATATTGCTTGGATGGCCTACAAAGGAAACTATTTCTACCCTGAGACATGTTGTCTTACATGCATTTCCCTACCTTTCAGTTTAGTGTTAATCTGTGAATGGGTTTTCTGGTCAATCCTAAAACCAAAGAATCATTGTGATAAAGGGAGGGAATTCTTTGGGAGAGGGGTCATTGGGATTTTATTCAGAGCCTCTGTAAGTATTGTAGGTATACCTGGGCTACCTCTTCTCCATTTGGAGTGTTCAACTGCGTGTGATTTAGACTTTTAAGTTGGGCCTCATTTTTTCTGAACCTCCTGATCTTTTCTGGCTCTTTCCATTCTTCTCTTACAGACCTTTATCTTTCAGTCTCCCAGACAGGACAGGTAGACAAAGGTATTGCTGACTTTTAGAAAAAAATGTACTTTTAACAAAAAGGGAAAGCAAAATGATGTCAAGGCAATAAATTATGTAGGCCAGACTCAAAAATTATGTGTAAAAGTACCCATACTAGTCCTTGTAGCCTACTTTTTGTGCTAGTTTCTTGTAGTTCCCTCATCTTTTTATTGGCTATAGTGTATTTTACTAGCTTTTCATTGACATCGTATTTTTTATTTTATTTCACTTCCTGCATTTTAGAATTTAACTTTTGTTTGTATCATTGTTAAGAAACAAAGGAGTATGAATTTGTGTGACTGTTAGTGAAAAAACCCTGCAAAATTAATGATAATAAAATATGAACACACAGATAACAAAATAAGATATGATGACATAATACAAATACTCTATTGTTGGGAGAATTTTGTCCCTGCTAGCCTAAAATAAGTAATACAAACTCTTCCGCTTCACCATTTATTATTTCCAGATAAAAACAAATAACTTTTACCTGCTTGCAAAGAGAAGTTTCAGAATAAGCTTCAGGTGAATGAAACATTAAAAACCCCACCACCAAAACCAACAAACTGAAATATTTCTATATAGAGAGAATAAAATTATCAGTGCAATTTTTAAAGATGATGTAGAAATTCTGAAGTTGATCTCCCAATCTTAAGTATGTTGAACATAAAATGAGAAGGGCTGTCAGCATGTACTCAATTTCAGATGTACATTTGCTATCATTATAATCGGAATGTCCAGATTTTGCTTGAAAATATCCTGGTAACTGCAGTCCCTGAACACGAATGTTAACAAAGAACAGAAAAAGGAGAAGGAAAGTGTATGTTTGAAGTTCAGTTTATGGTCAATGACACCTGCCATTTGTCATTAGAAACATTTAGTTTAGCTCAACAGTTTGAATGTCAGTGTTAATGGCAGTACTTCAGAATTAATTTCCACTTGGTTTAAGTGTCTGTGTATTCAAACTGCAAGTATTTTAAACAGGTGGAATCTTAAGCAGTTTATTTAATTTATGAAATAGCTTTGCTCTTTACTTTTTATGTGATCTTCCTAGAAGACTGTACTGTAATACCATTAAGATTTAAGAAATATAACTCCACAATTGGATTTAGGAGCACTGAGTTGTAAAAGCATTAGCTAAAAATAGTTTTTGGTAACGTGCAACATTTTAACCTAAATTTGAAGTATGCTAGAGTACATGAAGAAAATCAAGGATATGACCTTCCTCTGCCTAATATGTAAACACTTGTAACATACATTCTGTATTTTATTGGTGACACTAGGGAGATTGAACTCAGGTTTCTTGTTTGGTTTCTTTTTTTGTTTTTGTTTTTCTTTTTGTGCAAAGCTACTTTTCTTTTTCTGTGTTCTGCTCGCACATATTCTGTTTTTATTTTTGGGTCTGGCAATGAAAAACAAACAAAGAAATAATTAGTCATTCTCATCCATTACTCTTTTTGTGATTCAAGTGCTTAAAATTTCTAAGAGTATGTCTTAAGTCTTCTTATCTGTTTGGCCTCATTTTGATATACTTGCAGACTTCATTTTGGTTTTTCTCTAATTATGTTCATTTATTTAACCTCATGAGCAAGGGACATGATCATTCCTTTATATTATGTATTGCATCCTTTCATGATTTCATAACCCTGCTGCTTTGACGTCATACTTCTTCTGAAAAGAAGCATTGCTATGAAACACCAGCAGCAGAGAGGTCATAGTACTGCTGAAATATCTGGAAAAGGGTGGCTTATTTTGCAGAGTGTTAGCCTTCATTATTTTGTTTTCCAGTAGGCTGTGTTCTTTTATGTATTTATTTTAGTGCTACCTAGCTCTGTGTAGAGTTATTTGGGATGACAGTTGGAATATTTTTATGTGTATATACATATTAACAATGTTTGCGATGTGCAGTATTTTTCCCAAATGATCTGAATTTCTTTTTAAAGAGTAAAAGAAGGTTGCTGGGATCACTTTGACGTGAAGTTACCAGTTGAAAGGGTGATGATAAGAACAAAGAAAATTGATTCTTATAGTGATTAATAATGACCTAAGTAAATTAACGACAGCTTATGTTTCTCACTTGATAGATTAGGACTGGTAGAGTAAAAGTCCTGTTATTAAATGTCTATTTCAATCTATGAAATAGCGGGTTTTTTTGCATATATGACATTGCTCTTTAAAAGTATATTAACATGTTTGCAAGCATTTTTTGCAATAATGGAACCTAAAATTTTAATATGGATCATTTCAACATTAAAGCACATCCTTCAACAACAAATGAAATTGAGAGTACAAAGCAGCTGCAGCAAAACTCTGTTGTACTGGCTTATTGGTATACCAGCTGTATGCAATTCATATAGTCTTTCTGAAATTGCATTATTTATGTCTTAAGCTTCAGTTTCACTTGCTTCTGTCATTTGCTTGCTGTGACAGACAATTCATCATTCACTGCATGTTTAAAGCTTGCTACGTGTTTTGTTTTTTCAAGTGAAACAGTTTTTTCTTTGCACGTCACCAACTTACCTGCTGAATTATATGATAAGAAAGGCAAGTGAATCTTGTTGAGTTCAGTGTTACAGTGAAAGCTGTATTAATCAGGTGCCTCTAGAAAACTCCTCGTAAGCACACGGGCCTGAAAGTACTTACTTGTCTTACCTTTGTATTTGTAAATACAGTTCATTTCCAGTAAAATAAATGGAAGGACTGTGTGCTAGTTCACTGTCTGACATGCTAATAAAGGAGTGATAAGGAGTTCAGATATAATAGCATTTGAATTGTATTAGTTATCCAGCTTGGGAGTTCAAGTCCTTTTCAGTCATTTTATCCATTAGACGTTTTTTATTAACTGTTTGCTCTCTCTTAGAAATGCTGTGTAACTGTATTGTGCTTGATAGGGTGGACATTAATTGTGCTCAATAGCATTCTGCTATGCATTTTATGTATCCACTATTCTGCAAACTCACTTAATACAGAGAATTACAGGAGAAGAGAATGTAACAGTTTGAAAATCTCTACTCCAACATCTGATAGTGAAAGATAAACTCGCTATCAAAAAAGAGATAATCTGACAATCACAGCAGTTTTGTTAGGGATCTTCACTTATCTTGATCTAGAATGGTCCTCATGAAACATGACTGTTGGAAGTTGTAACTATGTAGGGGGGGTGGAAGGACAGTGGTCATGTCAATTGTGGTATTTTTAATAATTCTCAATTGTGTCTCCATTGTATCCTATGCCATTGGGGCGGGAGGCAGGGACTGTAAGTCTGTATAAAGAGGATACTTGCAGGTAGATAAATATAATGACCAGTTATATTAAAAATGTTTTTTGTCCATTAAGAATAAATAACTTCCATTAAATTAGGGTAAAGAATCTCCATCCGAGTCACCCAAAAGGCACCTCTCCTTTGAATTGCCAGCCATGTGCTACCATGTCCATTAGTTACTATATTTTTCTGATTTCCCATTGTTTCAGTTGTAAATTGTATAATTCATTGCTTTTAATTAGTATTTTCATCTTCTCTATGGAAAACAGTTTACATTGCCCCATTTTGCTTAATGAATTTTTCTTCCATTACTGCAAATAGAATTTAAAGGATTAAAAGCATTTATTGTTTTATTGAATAAAACTTCACTGGTAGTTACCTCTTGATTTAAAATCAGTACTTCCAAGTTCTCAAATATAAAAGCAGAGTGTTAGGCAGCTTCATGCCTTCTGCACTGCTTTTTAATAAATAAAAAGAAATTGCAATGTCTAATACTGATCCTTTAACTTATTGCAGATTTACGGATGCAGATTTTGGATACTTGCATTTCTTAATACTGCTAGTGTTAGGTCCAGGTTTTCCCCTTTAAGAAAATATGGCTATTGAAAGAGCCTCTGAAGTGAATGACCTGATAGATGTGGTGATATTAAGGGAAACGAAGGAAAAAGAGAGTTTGAAAATACATTTTTGCACCTTTTTAGTTTTACTTAGTCTGTGTTTCTGAGAACTGATAATTTGGATTATGTCAGGGCCAAAGTGAGAGTAAATTTGGTTACATTAGAGTTTAGGTTTTCTGAGCTTTCTCCTCTGCCCCCACGTTTTTCCCAACTTTGGCAAGTCTCATATAGGAGGGTTTGACAGGGAAGATACTGTTAATAGATGACTCATGGCTTTCTGGTCTCTGTTTCTTTTTCGGGGAATCACCATATGACTAAAATGTAGGACTTTGTGATGCTTTAGCCTTTCCACATAAAGGGTTAGTTCAAAATCCAAAACTTTATTTGGTTTTATTTTGACTTGGGTTATGTTTTTGAAGGGAGAAGGAAGAACAGTAGGTAGGATTTTAAGTTAAAATCTTAGGTTAACTTGACTTTATTTCTTATAAGAGAGCAGTAAAAGGCAGAAAATATTTTTTTTCATAGCTTTGAAAAAGTAGAGTTGTTATCTGAGGAGTGTGTGGGGTGTGTGTCTCCTTTTGTGCAGTAGACCATGTGGACACCGTGGAAGTCAGGTGTACTCCTCAGTAATTTCACCCTGCAATTGCAATGAATTTCATTGAAAAGCAAGAATCTGAAAAGGTTGTACTTTGAGCAGTAGTCACCAACCAGTGCTTTATAATAATCAAAATATGACACAAACTTCTTGAAGTTTTTCTTTCATTCTGCTGTATTTCTTGTTCAGAAGTACTTTATCTGTGAATGGCTGGTTTCTTCAGTATTTGACAAACCTGAAATTAAAGACCTTCCTTTTCTACAGGTTTAGTCTTTTTTAAAACCAATTCCTAGCATCTTGCTTTGTTTCTTGTGGATTGCTCCTTTTTTACCTGGCCTGCAAGATGCCACACTCTAAAACTAGTAGTTCTGAAAATCACGTTGTGATTTTTGTTTTTGAATATTTTTAATCTTACTTTTAAAACATCAAAATAAAAGTTAATTCTTTTTACATATTCAGAGAATTTGGAATATGATGTCTTTTTCTGGTAATGAGAGCTCTTCTTTTAAAAATCTTCCATGCCTTCTTTTTTTTCCTTGCAAAAATAAAAATTATTTTTACACTTTTGTGGCAAGTCTGAAGTAAAACCACACTGCAATTTCTAAATTTATGTAGAGAATCTGAACTTTCAGGAGAACCATTTCCATACTTAAAATGAATAGTACAGATTTTTCACCACATCGAATATAGCAACACTCACTAATCTTGTTTTAATAGTCCTTAAAATAACAAGGTTTTGAATAGTTGTTTTCAGAAGCAATCGGGAAAGATCATTTTTGGTATGTTTTCATGCCTCTGAGCTGTAAATTGTTAGCATTTCATTATATACCTTAGTGTGTAAACTTGGCAGCTACTTTATCTAAAAGCAGAACTAAATGGAAGTCAGTAATTTTCTATTGTAAAACTTGCATGTTTATACAGAAAGGCTCTAGTTTTGTGTGCAAAGAGACTGCATGCAATAGAGGACTTTAATTAAAAAAAAGGTGCTATTTAGTTTAATAGTTTAATGTGGCATAACTGTGTTGCTGTGTAATGCTCAAGGGGATGCAGATTTATTAGCCTAAAATTAGTTACTGTGGGACAACAGATTATTCTAGTTTGTCTGTAGAAATGATCTGTCTGCATGCTCTTCATCACCCACAAATGGAGGGTGTTTATCCTTTTCATCTTAGTCTAAGCCACCTTGAAATACCTCTGTGTGGGGTGTGTGTGTGTACATATAAATATATATATATATATATATATATCAATATACACACACACACGTGTTTGTGTGTGTATGTGTGTGTGTTTGTATGTGTCTATTCATTGATTTGACTCGCATTCAGCATCCTATTACTTCGAGGTTACGTATTCTGAACCTGTAACTAATGTTAGTCAGATGTGAACCATGTGAACTTTTAGAATAGGTAAGAGACAAAGATAGCACATTGGACACCCAACACCTCAAGACTGTCTGTTCTATAACATGCACATTACACATGCTTGGATAAGCCTCCTGTTTCTTCCTCTCATACTTTTCCATCGAGCTGACATTACATGTTTTACCATATAAAAAGGAATATGTGAACTGTTTTCTCTTTCTGATTTAATATTTCCAAGTAACCCATTTCATTCCAAACACAATTATCATGTGGTTTTTCTAATTGTGTAACCATGGAAATACTTGAGAAGTTAGTTGTCTGTGTATATTGGTGGTGAATCTTCTTGTGACCAACTTTGCCTGACTTGCATTTTTCCTCACTTTATATACAGGCTGGTTTAGCAGGAGCTCCAGCCCGGGCTGTATCAGCTGTAAAGAATATGAATCTGCCTGAGATCCCAAGAAATATTAATATTGGTGACATCAGTATAAAAGTACCAAACCTGCCCACTTTTAAATAACATGGCTACTCCAGGTAATACCAAGGAAGACATGTAATAGAGATTTACCGCTTAATTGTTTACTAAATAAACATGTTTAATTTTTACTGTTTGGATAAAACTCAAGGTACTGCATAGACATAACCTGAAAAATCAGTGTGTGGAGTTGAATGTTGCTTTTGTCTTGTTTGTGAAATTAAAGGAAGGGGATAGTTCCCATGTGATTTCTAAATTACATTCCTATGCCCTTGCAAGGCATATCACTGTGTCTCAGCTGCTGCAGTATTTTAAGGAAGTATGTAAGATGTTCTTTACTTTGTTTAACCTATAATGCTGAGGTTTTTTGTATATTCACCAAAGTCTATAATTAGTGTGTTCTTTAGCTACTTCTATTGTCATGATTATTTAAGACGTAAGTGCAAATGTTGCATGAAAACATTTAACTCATATTTTGTTTAAATAAAATCATATCAAACTGGACTTCGAAATACCTATTTTTTGAAGTCTGCTGTTTGCAATAAACCACGTTATTTCCTATTCATGGAGCCAATTGACTATATATAAGTACTGTTGTAGCTGACATTGATGTTGTAGTTTAATCTCCGAAGGGCTTACACAAGGGTATTGTGCTGAACATATTGGCTCTTTACATTTTTCAAAAAATCTGTTCATTGTTATACCCAAGGAAAAAACTGCCTTTATGGAAGATCTGATGACTTTTGTTTACATATACATGTTGATACTTACACAATCTGATAGACTTTCACTGATGGTCTGACTTTGATTTGGGGAAAAATGGGCTGTGTGATTCCTCTGTGTTGTGAGAAACACAGAATGGGCTGAGGAGATTGGGCAGCTCAAACCTGTACATGAGAGTCTATCAAATAATGTGATAAAGAAAGGCGCTCTGGAAAGATAAATGGGGATACTTTTATAGGGCCTCTCTGCCTGGTGACATTTGTGATTCTCTACTTTGAGGATTAGATTTATGAGACACATAGTATTGTCAAGACCTCAGAGAAATCTAAGAGCTATCACCTCTGCATAAGTTGCTCAGCTCTTAAACTCTTCTGTGATTTAAAAAACATAAAGGGGGATAGTGATAGTTTTTATAATCATGCTCTTAAGCTCTGTGTGATGTACAACTGTGTTTAAATGAATAATAAAAATACCATTGGGATATGTAAGAATTCCTGCAAAGCCTTTTTTTTCTCCAAAAAAGTATTTAGTTGATACTGTATATGAAAATGCAATAATATTGTATCAAGAACAACAGATTTCAGGACTAGTCGGAGAGGTCCTGCATTACTTCAGGAATTTTGATTTGATATAAACTAAGTATTCTTTTCCTTTCAGTTGAATGTTAAGACATAGTCCATAGGATAAACTTTGAAGCACATTACATTTTCTGTTTGGTCCGTAGTAATTAACATCTTTCAGGAGCATTTGAGAGAGAAAAGAAGAAAGAGCAATTACTTTTGAGCTAGAAAATCTTTTACAATACAAGGAATTTTAATGTATTTCTTAAGATGGGGGCGGAGGAAGAACAACAACTTCATGTGTATTCTTTGTATTACATTTAGTAAACATGAACTATTATTAACAGTTATTAACATTACTATTAACATTAATAATTACTATTATTAATAGTATTAACATATACTATTTTAAAAATACTTTTGAAAATAGAGTTGCTCTCTCCACACCTCTTGAAAAGAATGTTTATTCTTCCAAATCAACTTTCTTAGTTTGAGACTTCCAAACATTTCAGGTGGGGTGTAAGTAATTAAATGCCTCTTAATCATTTTGACTGAAGAAATTGAGAGAGTAAAACATGCGGCCATCTTTTTTTTCCCCATGTGGGGTATTCCTTAGTATTCCCAAGGTGGACATCTTGGCTAGTACAGATCTGAAACTTAGCATTTCACCTGCTTTTGCCTACTTTAGTTTACCTTCTTAATGCATGGCACATGTGACATTCCAAGCAAAGATGTTGAAAGCTTTCCTCATTGTTGCCTCTGTGATGATATGGTTAGTTCTCCTGCCAAAGGAGAAATAGGACACTTTGAAACATTTGATACTCTGACCTACAGAATGTTTTTTGGGCTATTTGTGAAAATAACTCAAAATTTCAGAAATTCTTCACAGTCCTCTATTTTTGTCTCCCTTTCATCCCTCTAGTTATTTTCCAGGTTTGTAAGCTTACGTAGTTAAAAGGTTTTTCATTCCTTGCAGAGAAATATTTTCTGTCTTTATTCAGATGAAACACCCAAAAGAAAATATGTCTGATGTGCATCTTGACATGAAGCATATTTCAGGTTAACTTCTCACTTCTCACCTGGTAATAGCCAGCCTGTCTTTCGTTTTAGTGAACTGCATCTTTGCTCTTAACAATTATATGGCTATCCTAAACCCTTTTAGTTTTGTGGGTTTTATTACTGTTGTCTGTGCTGCTTTTCTCTGACCTGAACATGTCTTCTGCCAAAAGGCTTTTTCTCTGGACAGTTCTTCCATAGACACCAGGTTTTTCATGAAGCTTCTACACGACTAGCCAGCAAATATTTAATATGAGGCTGTGGCTCAGAGCTGGTGCTTCCTTACTCAGAATATCCTTAGATGGGAAAAAATGCTTTATCAGATTTTTCACAGTAAGATGGCACTCCTTTCAAAGAGAAATTCTCATCCATAGAAAAGCCTCAATGGTAGTACTTTCCCCTTACATAAACACAAATACTGTGACCATGTCAGCTTCCTCAGGGTAGCTGAACCTGTCTGCTTGCCAGAGGAATATCTTTACTTTGCTTGGGGAGCTACTGTCCTCTTAGCATGTTGTTAGACACTGCTGGGGAGAGGGAATACTTGCTTAATAGAAATTATGGAAATAATATCCTTTCCCTTTACCTTCAAAGGCTTGCCTTGTGTTATATCCAGGTATTCATAGGCTTGCCACAATATTGATCTGCTTTTGTTCTTCACTGGCATGAGAACGATGTGCCTTTTGAATTCTTTCTCCTATATCATCGGTTTCCTCTCATCCACTGCTTAGGATTTTAAATGGAAACAAAATGTGGGATCTAAATGATTAAGCTCTGATTATGAATTTAAATGTTTTTAATGCTTTTATAACAGAAAAAAAAATACACTTAAGCAGATATAGGTGAGCAGATATAGGTGTTTGTGTGTGGATATTTATATGTTTATATGTGTACGTGTATGTAACATCAGTCTTCTGCTGCTGTTAAAAAGGAGAAAAGGTCATCTTGAGTCATCCATTAGCTGCAGAAGACAGGCAACTAATTTGCCATACTCCACATCCATAGGGCCTGCCTTTTAAGTGGTGTTCGTAAGGATACCAGCATGTGTAAATGAATCACTGGAAGCCATTTTTCCTAATTCCAGGCCTCTCTTAGAACTGCAAGATGGATTCTTCTAAACAAATAGAAAGGGCAGAAAGGATAATATTTTAACAGGGTAAGTGGGCATTATCATCTGCCTCCGTAGACTTGGAACAGAGCAGCTAGTTTTCCTACTGGGGCAGGGGCAGTAAGTACTGCTGAAAAAACATTTTGGCTCTTTTTTTGTCAAAAGGTAAGTATCTCAGGTTTGCAGAGATTATTGTCTGTGGTATTGGCAGCACAGACAGTACACATGCTGTGTCACTGTGTTCCTCTCTCCTCCCTGGACACCACTGTTTTGAATATATTATGGGGAAAAGGGAAAATTTTACATTACAAGTGTATACAAAATTCCTCCTCTTAAACATCTGTTGCTGCTGTGATTCATTCTGCTTGACATGGGTAGGAGGAAAGTGTCATTTGTGTCAAGGAGAGACAGGTTCAAGCCAAAAATTCAAATTGGTGCTGCCTTCCTGTGAGCACATTTGACCTTTTCTTTCTAGCAGCACATTCCAATAAATGCTAAAATTAGTCTTGAGTTTTACTTAGGCCTATGATAGTCAAATGAGAACGTGCTAAAGTTTTAAGGGGTACCTCATGAAAATCCTTTATACAGAATTACAACGTATGCGGGACCTACCAAAGGAATTGTCTGTTTATAGCTGTTAAAGAAGAACAGAGCTTAGGTCTTGCAGAAAATATATTTCTCAACTTCTGCACAGATTATTCATAATTTTTGGGAGGAACAAGGAAAGCAGCCAAGTACTGCCAAAACTTTACTAAAAGTGAACAATTAGTTTCACAAAAAGTACTGTTTTGTTATTTGCTGTTACAATTACCATAACAAATCATAAATCTTTTTCCATTGAGGGAGATGATCTGTCCTTGCAATTTTTGGTGTTCAGTGGTTACTCCAAAATACTCAGTTAGTGCTTTCATTCCGTGGGCAAAAACACAAAGGTAGTCACTCTGCAATGTTAGCTTGGCAGCCAGATCTCGTGTTGCTTGTTTTGGTCTCGTGGAGTGCAGTCTGACCTGGGAGCAACCACAGGTCAAGACATCCTCTCTTTGCACAGAGCAAATACACCCATGACTGGAATCCTAGGGACATTGGAGTTGAACCAGCATCCATCCCATGAGACAGACTGACAGGCACACTTGTGACATATTCCACTGCTTTTCTGCCCAGTTGGGCTCTTCTGAAACTTAGCAGGACACACAGACATTGGGTGTCCCTTTCTGTGCTGGTTCTGCTGTACAACCAGCCACAAGGACTGCTGAAGGAGTGGAGCAAATCCCTCTCCAGATTCTTTCTGAACAGGTCTATAAGCTTGTTACCAGAGCTGGATATAAACACAGGCCTGCAACGACAGCTGTGAGCTGCTTGGATAGACATGTCTGTAGTCTCCTTGTTTTTTGTTGGCTTTCACAGGTAAATCCACAGACCTTTTCGTAAGATTGTTAGAGCTCAGCCAACACAGTTGCTGTGGGACATGAGTTGAATGTCACGGGCTGGGTCACTGCATGACCCGTGTGTATGGTAGGATACCTGCATGATCAGCACTCTCTGTGTGCACCTGAGAAACTTGCCCCTGAGGTAGCCACAGTGTGTGGCAACCCCATCTTCCCCTCTAAAGGCCCATCCAAACAAGTTTGACCAAGAAGTCTGCAGAAGAGAGAAGCAAAACTGAAATGGACTGTTGCATTTAAAACAGGCATTACAATAATTTGCTCTGCTGATTTGTCAGAACAACAAATGTCTTTCATAATTCAAAGAGACATCCCTTTCCCAAGTGAGCTGCTGTTTTACTAGAGAACTGTTCAGGTCAGAGAAAGGAACTCATAATTCCTTTCCTTCCTAAGACACTGTGACACCTCATGTGTCGTTGCCTGCCTGCATCTCATATAAAATCTGTTTCAAGAGGGAGGGCTGTCTGTGTCTGTTTATCTGTGTCTTTTGTGTGTTTTCAGGGCAGGTACTCCAGCAAAGTCCAGCAGGGCACATCCTGGCTGCTGTCCCTCCTCAAGGTGTTGAGCAGTCATTCAAGATGTGATTGTGCTGGCAACATGTAAAACATAAATTCAAACTGAAAGACAGTGAGTTGAGATTACATGTTAGGAAAGAATTCTTTACTGGCAGGTTGATGAGACAGTAAAACAGGTTGCCCAGAGAAGCTGTGGATTCCCCACCCCTGTAAGTGTGTAAGGCCAGGATGAAAGGAGCTCTGAGCAACCTGGTTTAGTGAAAGTTGTCTCTGTCCATGGCAGGGGGGTTGGAACTATATGCCGTTTAATGTCTAATCCCAACCGTTCTGTGATTCTACTGATATGTTTCTATGTAGAACTATGTTAATACAGGCACCTGCATCCTGGCTAAGGTTTCCCTTGCTACTTTAAAATTAAGGACAGGTAAATGTTGGTTAGAGACAAGCCCTTCTGTGGACCTGCATGCTGGAACCATAGTGCAGGCAAAGGAGGGAGAATGAAAGTTAGTATGAAAGCCTCTTGCCAGAGGGTAATTGAGACTGTAGTATAGAACTGATGGTCTGAGGAAGCCTCATGAGGTGTTATAATTGTCCTAGGGGCAATGAGGCTACACAAAAGGCCTAATCTGGGTCTTCAGCAAGAGGTGCTCTCATGGAGATGATCTTCAGGAAGAAAATTGACAAGTAGGAGCAGAGAAAACATTTTACAATTTGGAGTCACACAGGTGTGGGCTTCCAAGCAGGGGTTCAGAGATGCAGCGAGGCAGGAGTCCAGAGTGAGGAATGAATTATTTATTAAATTTACAATACCATTTATATATTCTAGTTCCATAAAGCAATTGAACAGTGTTCACACTTCTCCTAGGGTGATTGGTCAAAGTCTCAGACACCCACTTAGAAATGTTTTTTCCTAATATAATGTACACAAGGTCAGAAGATACCAGATATGAATGCTATTTACAAAAACCCTATCTATTGTGTACATAGCTTACACAGCAAAGGAAAAGTAGTCACAGAATGAATGCAAGAAGAGAAAATTTCCCAGCTAACAGCATTTTGGCATCCACAGTTCCCCCTTTTTG
>VWPU01010072.1:0-24794 GCA_013398955.1 Callaeas wilsoni | reverse complement strand
GGCGCCGGGCACGCCGGGAGCCGTAGTCCGGGAGCGCACGGTGAGGGCGGCGGTGGCGCCGGGCGGTGGGGATGGCGTCACCGAGGGGCGGGCGCGGCCGCGGCTCTTCCCCGCAGCCGCCCGAGGGGTGCGGCGGGACCTGCGGTGAGCACCGGGGACCGTCCCGGTGCCGGGGCTGCTTTCCCCGAGCGTGGCTCCCTCGCAGCCCAAGGTCCCCGGCACGCCGGGAAGGCCACGGGCCGTGCCCGCTGTGAAGGGCGGGCGCCGGTGCCTCACGGAGCCGCCCGGAGCGCCGTGGCCACCAAGTCCAGCGCTCCAGCACGGCACGGTGCTTTCCTCTGTGGCAGAGGTTGGATTGGATGGTGCCCAGAGGTCCCTTCCAGCCCTGACGACCCCGTGATCCTGCGGTGTGTGCGGCCGCGTTACCGCACGCCTGCGGCCCAGGGTTGGCAGCAGCAGCAGTTCCGCTGCACACACGTGTGTTGCGTGTGGATCTCGGCATGTGACAGAAAAAAAGGCTTTCTGGTGGAGCTGTGATGGTTTTGATAGGAAATAGCACATAAATCAGTTAATTGACAGACGTGCCGCACTAGTGCTGGTTAATAGTTGCACTACAAGTAGCATGTTACTCTTTAGATACTAGTCGAGTCCTGACCAGCAGTAGGATCTCTTATCAAATATTTTAGTACTCAGTTAATGCAGTATTATGTGGTACTTTCTTTATTTTTAACTGTATTGGCAGATGCAGTGAATAACCAGAATCAAACTGCAGAAGTGATAATTTAATCCGGGAACAGTGACATTTTCCAAACTGTGTACATGAGGTTTGGGTGTTAATGCCTTCCTCGTTCCAGAAGAACATGGGGGGAAAGCTGCTGGGACTGTCTGTGGACAAGATGGCTGCCAGCCCTGCCAACAAGATGGCTGCCCCAAGGACAGGGCTCCAGAGGGACGAGGGAGCCGTGGGATCAGACCTCTCCTGCCTCACAGGTAACTAACAACACCAGGCACTTGGTCACCTCTACACCTGCCTCAAGCCCAGAGAAAGGAGATGCTACTTAACCTTATATGTAAGGGGTAGCAGAAGCATTCAGGTTTGACCCAAAACGTGACTGAAAACAGTGTCTCGAAGCAATAAAAAGCAATTGAGTCTGCAGTTTATCTGTTTGTGCTTAGGACTAGGTGAATGCAGGAAATTAATTGGTAATTTTATAGAGTTCTTTTATGTATTTAAAGAAGGTGCTCAGGGTTCCTCCAAAGTATGAAAAAATTTAGATGAAATTTATATTACTTATATTTTTAATTCAAAAGTATTTGTGAAGATGGAATATGCAATTGTCTGAATATTTAAAAAAATCAAGACACTTTTCTCACTATGAGTATAGAAATGCTAGTGTTGTTTGTGTTTAGTGATAATTAACAAATTAATGGGTATTACTGCTTATATACTTCTTATTAGAGCGAATTTTAAAATGTTAGGCTCCCAAATGCACTGCAAGATTTTTAGCCAGCTGTGTTTGCTTTACAAGTATTTAAATATGTAGTGCATTTAAATGGTTAAAATTATTTAAAATGTGCAACTTGACAATAGTACTTTATGTTAATGGCAGTCTTGGAAAAACAAACAACATCTTCCCAATCTACACATCTCTCACTAGACTGCATTTGTATCTTTCTCTTGTTATTCTTTTTTTCTTTCTAGATGGCTGATAACAAAACCGAATGAAATGGGGCAACTAATGGCAGCTCCTCTAACAAAGCTGCTTAATTATGTAGAAACATTATATGAAGACTATACAAGAAGAATAATATGCTCTGAAGTCATTAAACTATTGACAAGAGATTTCAGACAGCAAACAGATGATTACAGAGGTCTCAATACATTTATGCAGACAAGTAACCAGCCTTTCAATAGTTTCATTAAATTCATTAGTATTCAGGGTGGCAGACAATGTAGATGCATGGGCCTTTTCAGGGCTGAATTCGTTATGTTTTTGTACAGTCTTTTGTTCCAGATTTGTTTATACCTGGAAGTTACAGGGTTTGCTACTGTATATGAAAAGGATTGATAATACACTCTGTGAAAATTTCCCAAATAGATACAGTTTCAAAATACTAATTGATTGTGTGCATTTACCAAGCATTATGAAGTAATGCTTAAGAGAAGACTAAGCATTAAAAATTTTCAAGTAGTTGTACAAATTGCTCCCACGTGAAAAGGCTGAGTGACTGTAGGTGACACATGGGCCTCCCACAGGAGTCAGTTTTTGTTATGAAGAAAAACATCATCTACTCCAGCCAGAGCAACAGCCCAGGAGCTCACGGAGAAAACACTTCTCCCCAGAATAAATCATGATACCACATAGTTACTAAGGTTTTGTTTAAAAAAAAAAAAAAAAAAAAATCAACTGCTACACAGCCATTTTAGACCTGGTTCTTAAAGCAACCATGTTGTCTGGAAAAGTTGTCAGCCATCTTGCTGAAAAATTTGTTTTCCAGCAGGAACAGGATGAGGGAGACTAAAAGGAAGAAATACCAAGCCTTCTTTCTAGATGGATTTAATAAGGATCTGAGAATTATTAAATGTAATATTTGAACAAAATTAAGATTATTATTTCATGTTAAATATCATTTTTTTTCTTCTGGATATTAAATAGAAGCAAAAGCAAGGTAAGAGTTGTCTAAACCAATTCTAAACAACCTCTAAATAAAAGGAAATTTTGATGGTTGTTATAGGGTATGTGAATATTGAAATACGTGTTTTAGTGCTGCACGAGCAGAGCCCACTGATATCACAAAGGCAGGGCTGTTTCGCTTGTCTGAAAGAGTATGATGCATAAGACCTATAAAAGCACAGAACATGCCTAGGGCTGTGCATTACTTGCATAGACATGACAAAGGAGCAGATGAATCTATAATTCTTATTGAGGAAGTTTAGAAACCTATCTAGAAATTGGGGGCCAAGTGTTTATATGAACAGGGAGCAGAACTGTAAGTTTGTCACCCCTTCCCTGAAGACATGTCCCAGGAAGCACTCCTAGATCCTGCTGATGTTTTTCAGGATTGATAGCAGCTCCCCTCACTCCCAGCTTGAGGTGCCCCGTAGCTTGTGACAGTGGCTGTGTGACAGTACCAAATCTGTGACACTCCTGCCAGAGACACAGACCCAGCCTCGGTTTTCCAGTACACCCTGATGACAAACGGAGCTGGAAGCAAAGGCAGGAAGGGCTGGGGAGATGGGATTCAGGGGGAGGAGGTGCAGTGCTTGATGCTCTGGGCTGTAAGTGGGAGGAGGTGGGGGCATAATTAGCATCTGATGAGTTGGGAGGCACCTTTGCCATTTCACTGCTGCAACATCGTGTTTGTGTACACAGTGCAACTCTATGAGCTGTGTATCAGTACAGGTCCATAGACAGTCCTTAAAAGTAGAATTACGCTTTTAGGCTGTAGAATCCGTTTCCATGGCAACCCGCAGGTTGTCTCCTTGAATAGGTTTAACAATACGGGATTAACCTCATCTTTATTCACCACTATTCAGCGTAAATGTAAAGAAAGGGGGGGAAAAAAAGACATTACTGTGTAGCAAGTTGCATTAAGTTTCTACTCCAGGGAGGAAGCCAACAGATTATTAGTAGTTTTTTAAAAAAATACTCCCATTCATTATCAGGGATTTTTAGGAGAGATTCATGGGCTACTGAAGCCTGTTGCTCTGTCAATGTTACACCCTAAGGTAAAAGTTCAAGTGGTGGCTGGATTACAGATTTGCTGTACGAACATCCAGGTCACAAGTTCACTCCTGTCTGTAAATGTGCCAAACACAAGCGGCACTGGCTACACATTAGCACAGAAACAGGCTGCCCTGGGTGCCTCTTCAAACACTGCCCTGAAAAGCCAGGCAGAGAGTGCCTTGATGGCAATAACATGCTGCAAACAGTCTTTCCCCATCCAAGGATAATTAACTACCTGCTCAAATTCAAGTCAAAAAGTAGTATTTTAAAAGATTTCTTAGGCTTGACCCAAATTAGCAACACAAAATGACATACAAATGACATACTAGGTTATCATTAGTTAAATTTGGCATGCAGGCAGGCAAGAGCACAGCTGGGGGAGCAGAAACAGGTGATTTTGAAAATCTTTCCAAATTGAGGGAAAAGCATTTGCAGTTCAGAATGAAAACCACCGAGGTTCTCCCTTTTCCCAGCAGATGGAGCTTATGTGAAACAAACAGGCGGAGAAGCTGCGGAACCACCGCACAAAGAGAGATTGGGGCACTGGAGGGACATGTGGAGAAAGCCACAAGGTTCTGGCTAAGGCAGGATCAAGCAGAGGGAGGGTAGGCAGTGTTCAGGCTATGTGCACGACAAAAAAACCCGGTGAATGTAGCTCTAAAAAGCAAATTGATTTAGACTTTGAGAAATACAGAGGAAGGGGAAAAAGGAGTCTCTAGTGTTACAAACACACCTGTTAGCTCCAGCCAATATGAGAAAGACTGAGATTTTGCTGCAAAATCATCAATCCTGTATTTAGGTAACCTGTTGTGCCTCCAAAGGAATGTTTGATTTTATGAATGACAGGCTTTAAAACTATGTATTTAGACTTATTCTTTGCCTCCAGGATTTTTTAGGTTGTAGGGTTTGCAGGTTCCTGTCTGCAATTAGAAGTGCAGAAAGCCAACAATCTTATGTCATCATCTGCCTCTCAGAGTTAGGTCTTTAAGAAAATACCAAATGTGGTGTTGCTGTCAATAAAAGCCCTAAATCTGCCACCTCTGCTTTTATGCACCCATGAAGAATCAAGACAAGAAGAACATGTGACTAGGGAGGCTCTCCCCTACTCCATCCCGGATTTTGTAGACACATTCCTGCACTTCTTGTATATCAAAAAATTCCCGGTGAAGTCAGGCGGTGTTACAGGAGTACTGGAAAAACAGGAGGTCTCTGCAAAACAGAGGTACCTTTCAGTTTGTGTCCATTAGAGAAACAGCAGAAGGTTAGCACGCCATTGTAGGAGAACTTTTACCTTTGTATTCTAAAGAGGAGAAAAATGTGCTACTTCCAAGGGCCATTTTAATGGCAGCAGTGTAACTTTCTTTAGCAATTTGGTGAGACTGAGGCTGCTTATGGTAAGTACTGATTTGGAAGGGAGCAGCTTATAGCCAGCACATGCACACAGCTGTATATGACTTGGTGCAGGCAAAATGCAACGTAGTCCCATTGGCCCCCAGGCATATTTGTGCTTTCTCTGCCTCAGAGGAGCTGAGCAGAGTGAAGCATCTCTGTTAAAAGAACAAACGAGAAAAATATTGAAGATAGATAGGTTTATTCACTGAAGCCTGATGCTTAAAATTCCGGTGTAGAATTTAGCCCTCTCGGGCCTCTGCTGTCGTTACCTCTTCCTTGCTGGTTTTTCTGATGATCTTATCAGTCCTGGCTCATATTTTTCCCTTACAGTCAGCCTGAATAACCTTACCGGAATGTGTCTTTCCAACATTTGAATTCAATCTCTCTTCTTTACCTTTCAGCTTTAAACTTTCTACCTTTCATAATCCAGACCAAGCCTGTAACACAGATCTCACACTTTTTCATCCTGTTCTCCTTGACCTGACTAACACTCCCGTCTTCCACGCTGCCATACAATGACCTCCCCATTCCAGCATGCAAGCCCACAGCCCCTCCTTTATTCAAGTCAAAGAGCTGCTTTTCTCAAGAGGCCTCCCCACAGAGATAATGAAAAGCAGATTAAGAGATTTAAAAAAGGAGTTGGTTCTTTTGGAATGGTCAGTGCGCTTTCCCTTTCTACAACCATCCTCTACACTGTAAATTTTCCAAATCTGTGTTTGTCTGGATGTCTGTGCCTTGACCTCAGCAGGACCTAAGCTGTTGGGCCCCAATCCTACACATGCATATGCATGCCCTGTCCCTTTGCTATCAGACACATTCACACAGAGTGGTAAAGGAACAGTGCAGTTATGTATTTGTAAAATCAAATCCTGGTGCTTGCCAGATAATATCATAAAAGTCTTGGACAGAGATAAAAAATAACATTTTAATCATTGTTTTTCTGAGACAGAAAGAATGGCAACCTCCAAGGCAAGTGAAGTGGCAGCTCTGTTGACAACACTTGATTTGTAGGTATATGAGAATCTTGAGGGGAAATACCTGTTAAAATGTGATGTGAAGCTATAGAAAAACAGCAAAGAGCCATCAGCACAAGTACATCCCAGCGGTGCTTTGCCAGTATTCTGCTTTTTTCTCGTGCGGCTGAATTTCAGGCATCAGAAACAGAAGACGCTTTGTCTGGGCTTTCCCATGTAATCAGCAACCTCTCTCCTGCCTGTCTTAGGCCTCTATTCACTTTATTTCTGTTATAGTATCCCCTAGAGACAGACTTGGGAGGCATTCACCCCTAAACATCCTGTTACCTTCAAGCAATTAGGTGTTTTCTCAGTAACATATTATATGCTTTAATCATGGTTACGCGTGTGTATAAGGCGTGGCTAGCAAGTCATATACGTAAGAAAATACAGAGTTGATGTAAAAGAGCTTTACCATTGGATTCAATCAGTATCCAGGGGAAGGAAAGTCCCCGAAAGCGGGTGCTCTCCTCTGAAAGCAACTTCAAGAGGGAATTTTGTGTACAAACTGAAGGCTTTGCTGGGGCCTGCAAATATCTAGCAGTTCATCAGCCAGATAGAGTGAGAGGAGCTCATTGGGACTAATCTGTGCAGCAGGTAAAAGTGAGCCATCCAACCCGCTCATCAGTCAGGGTGGCAAGCCCCACACTCATTCCAATATGACACATATCAATCATTTTCTTTTTTAATCACTAATCCAACAGCTGAAAAAGGAAACATGCCCAAGAGATACCAACAAAAAGCTGGCTCAGCCAGCAGTGCTTCCCTGTTGTGCCAAGGGAACAACGTCCTCCCCTCTGCAAGGCCTCTCCTCCCAAGGAACAGACATCTAACTCTCCCTGAGCGGGAAGCCTCTTTCAGCGTGCCAGCTGGGAATCAGGGCCCTGGGCGCAATCCCAGCACCTGTGCCTAGTTTTCTTACAGAGCACAGCCAGCTGCTCTGCTAGGTCTGCAAATGTCCTGTATACCCCATTTCTTTTCTGTGTATTGCTTTGGATAAGCAATGCGAATGCGTTGCTTATATTTGGATTTTTGCAAATTCATTGTTTTACATTTACCTTAACCTGATTTGTTGAAGGATCATATCAGGGCACTAATAAATGAAGTCATGCCATGTTTTTAATAATTGTTAAACCAGGGTTATTGAACCAGTAGTGCTCAGAACCCCCGGTAGTATTTTTGAGGGAATTTGAAGGTGAGCAGGATGTAAGCACAGGCCACTTTGGAAACTATGACATAGAGTTTGTGAGGAAGAAGTGGTTTTGATGGCTGGTGTTTGTCAGCAAACTTTTCTGGCATTGCACATGGTAGCAGAGAGTATGTTTGACCCTGAGGGTTCACAGGCATTAGATAATTGTTTTGGCTCTGACTTAGTTCACGGCATGTTAGGCTAGTCATTCCTATCTGTGTCACCGAACTATCAACTGCAAACTTCCTGTGTGGAAATAATTATGCATCTTTTCCAAGTTCGCATTATGTTCTTCTGTATCCAACAGTTCTTATGCAGAAAGGCAAGGTTAAAGTTAAGACCATTGTCACTGCTAATAGCTTGACTCTGAAAAGCCTTCATATTATTCAAAAATCCTAGTATAAGTGGAGCCAGAGTGGGGTTAGAATTCTGTACTGCAACAGGAAGGAGACACATAGAGGTCTGGAAAATAATGAAGGTGGGAATAAAAAATGGTTATTATTGCTGCTCATAATGCCATATTAATTAAACCAGGTTATCCGGGAGCAAGGTTTAAAAAAAGAACAGAAGGAAAGATATTTTCATATAAACTCATTGCCACAGGATGTTCTAAAACCCCAAAATATAAATAAATAGGCTCAACAAGAAAATAGACACACTCAAGGGAGCTAGGCTTAATGAAGTCCCTAACACATGCTTGTCTAGCTGCAGTGTCCTCTTTGGAAATTAGGAAATCCCTAAAACACTGATTTTCAGAAGCAGGAATGACACAAATGGGTAGGAGCTACTTTTCCTATAATCTGTTTCCAATTCTCAGCATCCATTACTACTTCCTTTCCTGGTTTCCCTTGAGGAAAGGACATGCCTAAGCCTGCTTTGAATGTTAAAAGCTTCCTCCGTTCTGCACAAATAGAGGTAAGAGTAAGAGACCACAAATGATTACCCATGGGCAGCTAATAAAAGCTGTGAGGTGCAAGTCCTAACCTGGGACCAAGGAGGTGTTTGAGGTGGACCAAAGGGTCACTGTCAGGGAGTCTCGAGGCACTTGACTGAGTTGTGCATGGCTCACCCCATCCTGGGGGCCTATGCCAGGTCGCTTAGTCCTCAACAAGCACTACACTGTTTCTGCCACCCTTAAACTCCACGTGTTCCTCTCACCAACAGAACAAACAGGTTAATAAAGGTGGGGATTTTTTGTGTAGAAATATAATGAAAGCCAGGTCAGAAAGAGAAGAGATCTCAGTCCACTTGGTAACTTACACAGAAGGAAACTCTACCAAGGAAAGGAACTTGCATCTTCTCTTGCTTTCTTACCAGTGTTTCCTCTTTGCACTTTACAAAGTCCAGCTTCTGCCATAATCCACCTGGCAACAAGTTACAGTCGATCTCCCTCTAGTGGGTAATTAATTACCCATAAAAGCCACAGCAAGACTGAGATGTGTTAAAAATCTGCCTTGCGCTTGCTTTCCTTCATCTCCTTTCTTCAGTTGGCTTTCTCCTTCTTTCATCTGTGATCTTTCTCACACATGCATTACGTGTTTTCTTCATACCCTTCCTGAACTTCATATCTGCTCCTTCTCCATTCTTGTGTTACGTGAGGAGTTGGGCTGTTTGAGGGCTTTCTGTTTGACTTTGATGTAAGTGGAAATAAAAGTAAAGAAATGCCAAAGAATGAATTTAAAATAAAATAGTCTACAGATTGGTGGTGTTTGCACAGAGGCATGTGTGCAACCCCCAGTATACTGAAGGCTTAGAAATCTGGGAAAAAGAAAACCATAAGACCTACCTTAAGTCTGTAATTTTTTTTTTTTTTTTTTTATCAGGAGTCAGTCAAAGGAAATTTACATTTGAGTTTTCTTATCCTAAAAGTTGATTTATTTGGGTTGAAAATCTTCCGCATTCTGCTTAGTAGTTTGTTCCCATTGCATTTGTTGTTCCATTACCAAAACTATTAACAGCAAAATACATAAGCCAGCTGTGTTCAATCTGAAGTTAGCGCTCTAACAGCAACAGTTAACTACCAAAGAGTATTCCCAGAGCAGAGCTGACGTTAATTGAGAAGGATAGTGCTCTCAAATACGTCGAGACAAGATGCTATAGAAATTGATTTAACCAGACCATGCCTTCTGTGTATGGAACTGCATTTCACTCCTTGCAGAGCATATAGGCTGGATACTATGGCTGTTACTCCATTTAGATTAATGGAAATATATTAGGGATGATTCTCAAAGGTATTTCCTTTCTCTGACTACTCTGGGGTTTTTGTGTGTGTGTGAGTGTGTGTATGTGTGTGGTAAAGCACATTTCAAACAAAAAGATGAACAAGTCGATATTATCCAAATAAAAAATGACAGAGCTGGTTGAAAGAAATTTTTAGGACAGGCTTTGATAATACATTTCTCCAGTGATAGTAGGCATCATATTAATCATTATGTGTTACCTTTCTGGTTAAAACTTTGAATTATCTAAATAAGCCAACATGAAAGACATTGGTCTCCAACCCAAGCATTTTCCAGGTTCCTGGAGGCACTGACCTTTATCTCAAATCACTGTGGTAAATGATGTTCCACAAGTCACTAATTAGAACCCCAAGAGTCTTTATTATGGCAAACTTAGGTATCACAAGGAGAATGAATAAAATGCTGGTAAACTGGAATTTTACTGAAGCAAAGTAAGATCACAGATTATTTATTGTGGGCAAATTCTGCTCCTAGGAACACCTATGCAGTCCATATATTTACATTATTTTGTGAAACAGCATCACACAAAAATAATTTTTCTATACAGCATATTAGGATTATTAAGTTATTTTACTAACATGGGTATAAAAAATATTGTAGCTTTTGCTCCCTTCATAACTGAGTTGTCAATATAACTAATTTCATTTCACTGTAATAAAGATGAAATGAATTCCAATCCTGCTCCTATATAAGTTACAATATAATTTTATTCAGCTGAGACATTTCATAAACCTGCTGAAGGTAAGAACTGCAGACAGTGCTGAGGCAGGATGTGGAGGCAGGGAAGAGGTACTGCAGAAGAAATTTACAGGGTTCGTCTCCACAGCTTTCCTTGCATTGATGTACAGGACAAAAAGAATTCAGTGACTATCAGCTTTCAAGACCAGCTTGTAGAGCTGACAGTAAGAGAATGTTCTTTTGCATCCAAATTGAGTACATTTATTCTAGAATTTATTAAGACACTGTAAACAAAGAAACTTACAGTGCCATATCCTGTTCTTTATTTAGGTTGGATGAAGGCTTCATTTGGCATTATGGAAACTGGAATGACTACACTGGGCTAAACCAAAGGCCTGTGAGTCCCTTTATCCAATTTCTGGTCATAGTCAGAAATGAGTGCTTAGGGAAAGAGTATGAGAAATAGGGTGAGCATAGAGCATTGCTGCCTGGGCTGCCTGCAGCAGTGACTTGTATTTCATCGCTGCTGATAAAGACACACAGAACACAGTCTGGTGGTCTGAGCACAGAGCTGGGAGCTATGAATCCGCTGTTTCAGTCCTGCCTCTGTCACCAAGGTTACTTGTACATCGCTGTGTCCCAGCTCATGTGTGCTGGTGGCAAATCTGCCTTCAAGCCTCTGCACTGCAGAGGCACACACAGCCCATAGCCACACTCACATTCAGGCTGGTTTTGGTCAAGTCTGGTATTATGGAGAGATTTGTTCCTCCCTAATGAGCTGCTTAACATCTGTGATTGTTTCCTGAAGAGCTGCATAATATCCCAGTGCACTTCTTCTTGTGCCCCTTTATCTCTTCCCCATTCCTTCTGGCTTTTCTCTTTTTCACATGGTTATCATCACTGGCCTTTGTGGTCCTTGTGCTTTGTCTTAAGCTTGTCATCCCTCATTTCCTACACTCAGGAACAGCAGGCCCCATGGAGTGTAAAAACTCTGCAAATATTTTCCCTGTGTAGCCCAAGTCAAGGTCAATCCATCAGGTAGCACAGAGAGGCTGACTCTTTCAGTCCCTGCTGAAACTGCCAATAAAAAGGTGATGCTGTTAGATTTTCAGTAAAACCAGAAAGATAATGTTGAAGGCACCTCCTTAAAAATTCCTGTTAAAATTTGTGTTAAAAAGCTATGTTTCACATTGCTTAAGGGCTACTGCAATTCCCAGCATGATGAGATTGCTCCTGAATGGATCCTCAGAAATTGAATCCATCAGCTGCAGGCCCACTTCTGGTGAGTTCACAGTTTCATCATTGCTCCTGGAAGTCTGTCACCTCCTCCTCCACAATGCATCGTTCCCACCTCCATTGGTCTTCCATCCCTTCAGAAACACCCAAGTGGAGGAGGACTGCCAGCTCCACACTCAGGGCACTATTCTGAACATTACAATGCAGGCAGGTAAATAAGGAGTTGTCAGAATTCTCTTTTCCATTTTTAACCTTGCAATGCAGAGCCTTTACCAGTGTGATAACCACTGGGGATTTCTGCAAGCTGACTCAAACTGGCTGGATTGAAGGCCAGATTTGAGGAATTTCTCCCCAGATCCTTGCACCTCAGGTTGAGCAGAACCCTGGAGAGCTCCTCCTCCTCCTCCTCCCTGCGGCCTCCAGCTGCGCTTCTGCGCAGGGCAGGGGTGCACAGGAACCGGAGGAAGCCACATGCAAATCAGGGCTGAGTGGTAACCAAATATTGTGTAACCCAGGGGGAAGCTGGTGGCAAGTGCAGAGCTAGTCGATGGGAAGGGAGCAAATAGACTGGAACATACAGGCCCTGGAATATTGGCACGTCAGTGGAGGGCCGTGTATAGTAAATAAATAGAGATATGCATGTTTTAGCAATTTCCCCAGGGTAAAGTGAGTAGGAGTGTGTTCAAAGAGTAGTATTTGCTTTATACTGTCCTGTGAGCACAGGTTCAATATATACATTAGGAAGTACATATAGGGTGTATGTTTGATCAAGGAATTTAAGACAATAACCAGAGTAATTGGCAGCATACACCAAATCCCATCCCAATGCCAAGTTCCTTCTCAGTATTAAAATTTCACAAGCAATTAAAATGGCTACTTAGCTACATTATGTTATTACAAGCAACATCACTTGTCAAGTATTTTAAGTAGGACAAGTGATTTTAGTTGTGCATTACTACTGCACAACTGCAGTTGTGCATTACTGCAGGTAAAAATCACACCCCTGTGTTAAGCATGCACAACAATATACCATTAACTTGTTTAATATGATAGCTTGAAAGAGTAGTGTGTTTTTCTTTTACATTTCTACTACAAGTCCTCTGTTATTACTTTGCTCTTTAAAATCTTTTCTGCTATAAAGAGGATTCAATGATTTTGCAAATCAGCCTCATCCCTAGAATGCTATAATTTGACAATTTCAAGGCTTTTCCACTCAGACCCTTGCATATATGTCATATATCGCATTGCAGATTTCATCCAATAGTCAAAAATGTACTCTGAATGCAGTATCATCTTATCAGTATTCTAGCACCATAAGCTTTCTCACTGCAAGCAGGGGACTGTTCATTACAATGAAACTGAAAATGGAATAACGGAAGGATTGATTTATATGACCTTCACTCAGGAATGTTCTAATTCTGACATAATCTCTCTGACTGAAATCCTAAACACTGTATAATTTTGATTTATTACCCTTAAAAGAAGGAGCCTGGATCTATAGATCAACAGAATACCTGGCGTGAAAAAGAGTGGTGCAAAAGCTCAGGAAGACTGCGAGAAAATGCAGATTGATCATGTGATTTTACTCCAAACATTGTCTCAGCCAGCAAATCCATGAACGGGGCTGAAAGCAAGTGGAAAAACATTATGCGGATGTTTTCACAAATCCACTCTGTCACTCGGAAATCTCTCATGATTATATACATTTTATAGCAAAGATAAGAACATGCTAGTAAGTTCAAGCATGAAACAGTCTGTTTACTAAAGGCTGCAGGAAATGTTTATTAAGCCAGATAATTTATGGCAAAACAGGGCCAGAACTCGATATACTCCACAAAAGGCTGCTTTACCAGGCAGCTGTTTCCCTCCCACACCGACAGTGTAACCTACTCTGTGCTATTCTGTCCTCACATCCGCTGCCATGGGAGCCAGGAGAAGGCTTGTAAGGGTGTGAGGGCACGTTGGACCTGACTGCTCACAGGTGAAAGCTAGAGCAGCCCTACAGTGGGCTGCTTAAAATTAACAGCTGAAAGCTTTAAAGCAAAGCAGCTGGATCTAAATCAGGTAGAACCTTCTTAAATTGAAAGATGAATCAGGCTGGTTGTCACGTCTTGAATTTTTTCAGTGAGGTAAAGAGAGTAGCTAGAAGAAAGAGCAGGTAGAAGCTATTCACAACAGCTGGTTGATAAATGTACATTCAGCCCACTGAACACAGTCTTAATGCCTTGCAGGAATTGAAATCAACAGGTCAATTTTAAGCAGACTAATAAAAAGAAATCTGCCCTCCACCCATGTCTTTTTTCTGTTCTTAATGTTTGGTGAAATGAATGCTTGCCTCCTTTCCTCCCACACACTCAGCTCACAGTTCCCACTTAGCCATTTCCCAGTCCTATTTTAGACAAATCTTTATCTTATCATGCTTCTCCTGCAAATCCTTCCCCTCTAGAGCACTTAACATCCTCTTCTTTCATAAAATCCACCTTTTACAAGTGGTACCTACTCAGTCTTACTTTCTCCTAGCCAGGAAATGGAGGGGTTTATTTTAGAAAAAAATTAGTGTTATTCAATGAATTTTGTGGCTGGTAGGAATTGTTTAATTCTAGCAGATGGTAGTCTCCTCTATGCAGGAACATTTGTCTGCTTCACTGTACTGCACAATGCATATTATTCTCACCTATGAATGTGCCTGTTCCTTATTACTTCCAAAGATCAAACATTACACAATTCCTCCAGTATGGAGCTACAGTCTAAGCTACAGCTACTGCAGCCACTGTAAAAGCACTACAGCCTCAGAAAGATTATTCCTTCCTTCCTGAATACTTTAGAGTGGATATACCAGGAACTAAATTTGTGCTTAGGGATAACAGGAAGTGCCTGATTCTTTTTATGTACTTGCAGAAAGGGAGGGGAAAAAAAGAAAAAAAAAAAAAAGGAAAAAGGAGGAAAAAAAAAGGAGAAGAGAAAATGATTAAAAGAAAAAAGAGAGACTTGGGTGGAACCATATTTAGGACATTTATTCCCTGAACTATATGTGGACAGTTTTCAAAGTAAGAAGATACAGTATTTATATCAAAAACCATGTTCTACTAGAATGGCATAAAGGCTTTTAGGCAGCAGACAAGAGAGAAAAAAACCCATAAATATTATTTCTGTAATCAATTAGCATCATAGTGGTATATGGTGCACATCAACATGTAGGAATACAATACAGATAATATGTGATTCTTTGGACTAAAAAACTTAACATAAAGCCCAGTTCTGCAAACCAATCCTGGCATACTTGATTTTCAGCATGAGCTGTTTATTGAATTCTCAAATGAATGTATTTATTGTTAGGAAAATCAAAACAGCAGAGGAAGTAATATAGTGTTAGATTTCCCAATGGTGAATTAATTAGCGGAGTCAGTTCTGGCCTCAGCCTGGTATCTCATCCACCAGACAACACTCACTTCCCACTGTAATGACAGATGATTGTAAAAGCTTAACAGTGTTTTGCCAGTGCTGGTAAAGCTGATAGGGATGGGAGTGAAAGGCAGCTTGGTATCTTCTTCAACCAATGGCAAACTATTCAGTATGAGAGGTTAAGAACTACTTTATTAGGATGATTATCATTACCCTCAACAACAACTATAAAAAGCTCCAAGTCAAATGGTTCTGACTCACTTGTTGAAGGGTAATACCATCTGTGGAGAAAATTCTGGGTATGGGCTGTCACCAGTGCCTAATCCCCGTGGAACAGGTGCACAGCCGTTTGCCAGTCCCACATCACAGGAGGGCTGGGAGCCAGGGTGTCCAGCTCATAAAAGAGATGCCCACTGGAAAAGGAGATGGAACAAAAGAAGAAAGGGCCTGTCTTCACATTTCTCCTGAGTGGCTTCCACTCATAAAGTTTTGGTGCCTAGAAAAATTTGGAAGCCATTCTCCACTCAATGTGCAGCAGAGGTAATACCCTACTTGTCCTTCCTCAATAGCAAGTTCTCCTGGGCCACAGCAGCAGCTCTTGAGTGAAATACTTTTGCAGACAGTATGTTTGTAATTGTAAATTCAACAGATTCTCTATAAACTGGCGACTGTTAATATTTTAAAACATCCCTAGAATGCCTAAGTAGCAGATCAGTCCAACCTGACTAAGGTCAAAAACCATTTATTGAATCCATTCAGAACAGAAGGCAGAAGTATTCCCAAACTGACTTTCAAATGAATGAACAAGGAATAGACACTCAAAATCTCAATTCTGGCAGACGCTGAACTTGGTGTCATTTGATCTGCAGTAGCACTTGGGTTTCTGTGTAGCACTGCTGAAAACAAAGGAAACCTTTCTCAAAAAGATTGTTCAGCTAGTCCAAACAGGTAGCTTCTGAGTAAGAGAAAAATATTTTCTTACATTATAAGTAATATAAATAAAATAACATAAAGCTTTTCGCTGAATAAGATACATCTATTAAAAATTACATGTTACAGAGTTAGAAAGGAACTTATAATCAGACCTGCACTAGACAGACGAAAAGACTTCTTAAAGGGATTTTTTTTTCAATCTGTAATACAACATACCTTTCCATATAATATTTCTGCCCAATTAAAATAATTCTATTGATGGAGAGTCTATAATAGTTTTATTATTATTGCAATTTATTGTAAACTTATTTTATTCATTATTAATCTGAGCTGTAAAAAATGTAAATACTAGTAATTATTAAACTCAAAAACAATGCAAAAAAAAGAAAAAAATATATAGCAAAAAAAGAAGGAAATGAAGCTGATTAAATGTCTGGTTCCCATTGATTGCCAATAGCTGCTAGTGTTAAATTAAGAGGTTATTTTATTGTCCTCTACAGCCAAGCTCAGCCATGCTCCATTCAATAACCAATAATTTGTCTTTGAGTTAATAATAATTACAATAAAAATATTCCCCATTTTATGGCATGCTGTGTTTATTTTAGGATATTAACACAGCAATCCAAATACAACACGTAAAACTCCCTCAGGGTTTTCTGTCTCACATCCCAGACCTTCTGTTTCTTTATAAGCTTTAACAGCCACAGTTAGAAGAGATATAAATAGTCTGAAGCACAAGAGAATCTCTCTTCCCTGACAGAGTCTTTATTTACAAGCTCTACAAACCTAAGCAGGTCAAACAGTCCCTTGCTGGCAGGTTAATAAGGCCCACCTGCCAAATAAACCCACCAGTGAACTCCACAGGGCCTACATAAATCCAGAGCGCTTGGAGCAAGATTTTCTCCCTAGGAATCATACTGAGATGGGATGCTTACAGTTCCGTAGGGGGTCATCTTTCAAACTCCAGAGTGCTTGTCTGCCTGGCACATACACGAGTGTGCAAAAGGTTTGCAAAAACCATGACTCTTACCTTAGAAGACATCATTTTTTAACATTTATATTTCAATATTGCTTACGGGACACCCACATGCTGAGGGCTCTTGTACTGGTTCCATATGAATATGTAAGGCTTGTAAGTCTGTGCCCTTTGGACTTTTTAAAGGGCAAGTATAGTTGGGTCATAAATTAAGTCTTTAAAATTATTCAAGACTTAACATACAATTAATTTGCCTACAGTGCCATGAAAAGAAAGAATATAACTGGTTATTTAAAACCAACCTAGAAATTAATTCTCAGTAGCCAAAGTAAGTTTTTAAATGAATATTGACAATTACCAAAGTGGAATTCCATTCTGAGACCTAAGCTGTTCAAACACAACTCTTGGGTAAATGTTACCCATTGAATCTATTACTTCTTTATGTTCTTTCCTGAATCAGCTAGGCCCAGCAACTATCCCAGTGTGGGCATATCCAGTGACTTCTGAAAAGGCCCACTCGCTGTGTTTATATTGCATTGTAAAAAGCATCTCCAAAGCATCCTTCAGATTTCTATTTGCTGTTCATACCGTCAGCAAAGTGGTAAATTCTGAGCGCATGCCTCACCATTTTTTAGGATGGCACCAGGCAGATGAAGGCAGACAATGGATTGTAGCTGGGCAGCAGAAGCTCTCTGGCTCAAAACACTAAAGCAGAACTTGTGACCCACTCATGAAGGGAGCTGCTTTACCTTTGCACATTTGGCTGAGAACTGCAGCAATGCCTGAGCTGATTCACAAACAGATAAATGTCCCAGCCTTAGAGCGGCAAAGGTAATCAGGAAGGGCAATATGCAGCTGAAGAGGCAGCATATGTGTAATGGGCAGGGATCACAGGTCCCACTCTAATGAGCCGGTGAACATCTGATGAAGTTCTTTAATTTACTGTGAAGGACATATCCATATCAGACCTATAGGCTGCCTGCCTGTAAAAATCCTTGAGGACAGGTTTCAGGCAAATCAGGGAGCACATGAAAAGGCTTGCAGCTCTTTGTTCCTGCAAGTCTACAGTGGACTAGACCAGAGTCCCCACAAGCACTGGGCATTATAGCTATATTAGAGAATACATGATTGGAGCTGCAGAGACTACTTATTGATGAGCATATCTATTTGCCAGAGTCACTCCAAATACAAGTCAAATGTAGCACTTTAACAGTTGTAGGTGAAGTAAGGAACACATGTAGAACGTGCATTTAAGGTGGTACGTTGTGGCAAAGCACTTGGTTGCACTTTGAAGGCCTTGAATGCGTTCCTTTGAAGGCTTTGTATGCCAGATTACCAGAGAGAATGCTGAGTTTCAGGATCCTGGTACTGCAGGTCTTGGTGATGTTATCGGTGGTGTACTGTTAGTAAGAGGCAAAAGTACCTCTTCTGGGCCCTCTGAAGCACTGCTGGGGTGAGACAGAAGTTGGGGCTTTGAATCACAGACTCCTTGATTCTGAATGCCATTTAAGTGCCTATCACCTCCTGTGGAACCAGTGCACACAGCTTATTCCTGCTTTGAAGAACCAGCTCAGACCCAGAAGATGCGCATAACATCAGTCCTTCAGCAAACACTGCATGCCCAGTTGCTGTAGCAATTGCAAAAGGAGTGTTCAACTCCCAGTGGCTTGTGTCCATGGGAATGATGCTATTCTTAGCACAGTGGTACTACAACCATGCCCAGCTTCAGCGTGAGACAGCAGAGTGGGTGAATCTTCATGTAGGCAGTGTCCTACACCCTGGCCAAGCCCAGCACCTTTCTTCTCTGCTGAGTACACTCTTCATTTGAATCACGGTTGAGTTCAGCTGCTGTAAATGCAGCTGAGACAGCCCGATGATTTCCTGCTATTTGTAAACTGGATGCAGATTTGGCACTGGAGGCAGAACTGCCTCGGCAGGTCAGTGCTGTGTAGGGTTGAGCTGCTGACAGCGGAGCGCAGTGTGACTCCTGCAGGCAGCCCAGCAGCCCCTTGCTCCCTGCCAGGGCTGGCTCACCAAGCAGGAGCCTCTCAGTGCTGCACGGCTGGCACTGCACGCTCTGGCTCGTTAACAGTAACTGAAGCGAGCATATCCAGCTCGAGTGTAAGAACACTGTAAAATGCACAAGAAACACATCCCACTCCTTTCAGTTTTCACAGCAGTGACAGCACAGGTGATAATTTAGCAGATGGGCCTGCATTTGCAAACCTGCTCACCCTGCGCCTCACATCCAGTTGTTTCAGCCCTCATTTGTCAAATACATTTGCACATACTCAGCACCAATGTAAAACAAGTGCTAAGCATCTTACGTAAAGTCTCCAAACAGTTCTTGAAATTAGCGGATATTTCTGAAAATGCCTGCCAGTGAGCATTTTTCTCAAGGCATATATACTGAGTAAATAGGATATGATCACAACTACAATTTCTCAGTACAGGAAATTGCCAGTCACCAACATAATTAGAAACAGTTCATATGATCAAATTAATCATTCAAAAAAGAGCAATTACTGTTAACAGAATAATGGCATGCCTTAAAAAAGAATGAAATTAACCTTTAGGACCGACATAGTTACCCTCACCACTCTGTACTGAGGCAGCAAAGATTAATATATGTGCAAAATAAAACACTGCATTAGCATCTGCTGAAAACAGTAGTAGCATTATCTATCTGGCCTATTCAACCCTTAACAAACTTTATTCTTTGGCTCCAGCAGAGAGTGGAAATATCAATAGTCACTTCTCTGCCAAAATGAATAAAAACCCCACTCTTCAAGACTTCCATTGCTACATAACTTACAACATTGTGATTATCGCTGACCAATAATTACATGAAGATTAAACATAAGTCAGCAATTTGAAATGCAGAAGAATTTGACATTCAAACCTACATTACAGCTCCTCGAAAGCTACGACTTAGCTTGTTAAGGCTAAAGCTTAACTCTGTAAGATCTAGAAATGCATGCCAAACATACAGCAAAAAACTCTATTTTTGCTCTGTTGTGCTAAACATTAATTCTGATTATAAATGTATTTTGAAATTTATACTTCTGAGTGAGAGTAAGTTTATGTTTAGAAACACAGTAACACTACTGTGTTACTGTCTATCAATAGATAGCGGAGTTAATATGTTTTGAATCCTCAAGCTGTGTGTTTCTACAAAGATTAGATTTATTTTATTCTGAATGTCAGCAATGTTTAAATTAAGTCATACTGATGGTGAAGATAATTAGAGACATATAACTTCTATAGATAAATTTATTGATTCACTGAAATTACTTATACCAAGCTGAAGCACGTTAGCTGCTGAGAACTAGTATACAGCTGGTTTTTATCATCCCAACACTGGAAAACAGCAGGGACATGCTTCTCAATTTTCCTTTCTCGTGGCCTCTGTCTTGCCCTGAAGATGTATCCCACTCCCTCATGTGTTCAACTTTCCTCTTCCTTTTGCTCCCTCAATTACACTTCCTTCTGCTCAACACAAGTGATACAAACACAAATAGGTATTTGCAACAAAAGTGACATTTACTCCATTCTTTTCCTATCTGAAAACATACCTGGTAAACAGGCTGGTGTATAACTCATAGTATGAAGAAGATTCACATTCAGCTGTGTTTTTTCATCAGGTTTTTTATTTTACTCTGATCAGTATTTAAGCCATAAACTGTAGCTGCGCTTAAGATGTCCATCATTTGGACAGAGACTAATTCTGTTTCAAATTCTCAAAGCAGATTATTTTCTTTTTCCCAAGGAATCAACTTCCTATTAAAAAATACCATTACTCCATCTTTATATGGGGTTACACAAAGTCTGAAAAGCCTGTACCTTCTCATTTTCAAGATAATTTAAAAGTCATTCTAATACACGTCAAATTTTTCAATTAACCATTTTCAATGAATTTTCATTCAAATTAATTAGCAAATATATGTCTAAGTTCTATAGAAATTTACGACTATCATTTTATGATGAATATGCTACAATTGATATAAAACATGTTGAAATACTGATTTTAAATTTCGTATTTCATTCTTAACTCTAGATCAGCAGCTTGCTGAGTCCATATTAGACAGCATGCAATATGCATGGTCAAAGACATAAACACATACATGTTGATAAAGATTTTTCTTAACAGTTGTGATGATACACGGACTGACACGCTGAAGATCAGTGTCCAAGTCTAGCTGTACTTAACACAGCCAAAGATAGGTTCAGACAGGTTGAAAACAGCGTCTGTTAATCCAAAGACAAAGCATAGACTGCTGGCCAAAGTCAGTGCACAGGTGATGGGCTGCCAGCTGCCAGCATGAAAGTGTCATGGTGATAGTAGGGATAACACTGAGCAGGTATCGCTGCATCAGTGCTACACCAAAACAGGACAATGGGCAGCATTAACTTTACCAGTGTATTCATGGTTTGAACTGAAATGTCTTCAGTGTTCACCTCTGATACGTGGAAAAGTCTGTGAAACAAGAAAAAACACCTGTAGATTCTATATGGCCTAATACAATACTTTTCTCATTCAACACCTTAGTACAATAAACACTGCAAACATGCTGTGCTGCTCTACTCATTTGGGAATACCCGATTAACACATGGACCACACTTAGGCTACTTCAGTTTAACACTACTTTGAGTTAACATTGCCACCAAGATAATCTGCATTCAGGAAAACACATATAAGACAGATTATTATATAAAATCCTAAAACAAAAATAGAAATGGGTACAAGAAAGGAATTTAGAAAGCAATCAGTCCTTAGCATCCATACAGGAGAGAAATGTAGACACAAGGCTCCTGCCACAGAGATCTACAATGAGATTACACGTGCTCATGAACTGCACTCTCTGCTATTTGCCTTTGCCAGGGGAGTGGCAAAGCTTCAGCACAGGGACTGCTGGTCCCCATGGCTTCTAATGGCAACAAGTACCCCAAAATGTGCCCCATCCCCTTGTCAACAGCACTGACCACACTCTCCAAGAAGGGAGCTCTGCACTGTTGCACAGAGTAATTCCACACCCGCTGCTTGTTCCTGACCTCTAACACAGTGGAACTACAGCAACTGCAGTGCAAGGCCTAGGCTTGTCCGGCACTGACTGTCCCTGTGGTGGCAACAGAACAAAACTTCCTTCACCTTCACAATTCCAGCACATCCTAGCACGTGCCTAAGGCCAGGGGCACTGACTTCAGTTATTGCCGAATAAATGATCTTGGAAAAGTGCTTGAATTGCAAATTATCTTTTGGCCTAGTAACTAATTGATAATCTCCAAAATATTTAAATATTTCTAGGACAATATCCTACCACTACATGTATTTAAATGCCTTTGAGTTCAAAGAGAGATATTAATTGTGATACTGTGTAACACAATATATCCATAAAAATTGAAAGTAAGAAGCAATAAAGTTTTAGATACCAAATGAAACAGGAGTCATAATAAAGAAATATTTTTATTTTCTCTAGTTGTGCATCTTTGATATTTCTTGGATAGGCCATTGAAACCAGAACTGTTAAAAAATATTGGCTAATTTAAAATCACAAGGAAGTATAATGGAAGAACAAAATCTCCAAGAGGTTCAGCCTGGGAAACTGTTAACTACTAGAAACTGATTAGAGGATGTTTTGTTCAACTCCTTCAAAGCCATCGCTGAAGTGTAATGTAGCATGCCTGTGATTTGTCAGCACAAGCTTATTCTGCACCGAATATGCATTTACACTTTGAGAAGTTAAAGCTTTCTTGAACTCAGTTTTCAGAAGTGTCATATAACTATACCCCCTTGCAAAGGACCAGCCTCTTTGTGTACTGCAGTGGAAAAATGAGGTATCTTTATTACCACAATAAGAGCTCAAGGACACGGCCAATTGTTTTGAAAATTAAAAATCCTGCAAGCACAGTTTTTATTTAAAGGGTAAAGACATTGGACAAGTTCGCACCAATGTCTATCTACAATATAAACTGGTAGTATTCCAGTTAAAGGTGTTAACTCCCAGCATAAGCTTTCCTGGAAATCTGCATAGTGGGTCTGTCAGGAGGTAATTACATGGTTGCAAATCTTGGCCTCACAGACAAAGGCAGTGATCTACAGGAATTATAAGGACCAAGGAAGATTTGTCACCTTGACCATGATAACAAAATCCTTCCACTTATACCTTAAAGGACTGACACAGAAGGCAAACATAGGAACTGTGTTATCTGTAGGATATTATGCACTAGCGATAAGTATAAAATGAAAATCTGTTTCTCTTTTGTAAGTCATACATAAAGATGAATTTATATCATCGGGCCTGCACACAGAAAGTAATTGTATCATGCAAATTATTGATAATTAATGTTTCTTATGGAAGTTTGGGGGGGAACTGAAAACACTCTTGCATATGTGGCATGCTTTGTACTTTTAGTATGTTAGCTTTATTGTTCAACTATGGAAGAAAAGCAAACCTGTGTATTCCCTTATGTAAACAACAGGATTCACATACTTCTATTTATTTGTATCGATACTGGTGTCTATTTTTAAAGAGAAAGGATATTTAGTTCTTCTGTGGCTGCATTTAACTGAACTTTAGAAAGGAAGCTGGATAAAACTATCACTACTCTTAATCCAAATTAGCTATTTTAAAATGTAATGGCACTTATCTTTCCTTTTAGTGCTGTAAACACTGACATTCGGAAGCTGAATCTTGCTTGTCTAACACCTTAAAGATAGTGTTTTGTGGTTTTTTTTACAGAAAGGCTGTAAAACAAGTTAAGGTACCTTTATCACTACAGACAGATCTCCTCCAGCCACCTTCAGCTTACAGTTTTAATCAGCTAATGATGAAGATTTTCATTACTAAGTACTTAGCACTAAATTCACACTGTTCAACTACTAACTGTAATGCAGCCACCATGAAACACTCACCTAAAAACATCAACAGGCTTTAACATATGAACGTAAATTAAGGACCACGTTAAAAAATAAATAATCTGAGCCTTTCTGCAACATATGGCCTAATTTCACCATTATCCATGACGTATGGTGCTGGTGTGTTCCCCTCCCTCAATTATCATCTGTTTACCCTTGGCAGGAGTTGCGACAGGTCCGTAGCTACCAGGTTAATACAGTATCCATAGCACCGAGGAGCTCTGTTCTCCGCCTTGTACACAAACACAGGTTCTCAGTGCTCCATAAATCCTTTATTAAGCCATTGAAAGCTTGAAAAACCTGGCCACTACCTGCTTTACATTATCTGGTGCAACGGTTCATGAGAATATTTGTTCCTATTCTAACATGACGGCTGTTTAACGATTTGACCTAAAAAAAGAGAAAGAGAAAGAAAAAAAAAAGCTGTGTTTTCAATTGGCAAATTGCAAGCACATGTACTTATTTTGATGCAAGCTTAAAAAAATAAAATAACTCAGGCCATACTTCCAGAAGAGACAGCTCGGATAATTTGCAGCCAGGCACACTTCGGCTCTTACAACCATTCGACAGCCTCCAAATTGTGTGCAGTTGTAGGGAAAGTCAAAATATTTGGCTTAAATCAGGATTTTCAGAAAGCGCACGTGTACGGTGGCTGAGGCCAGCGGTGAGGAGAGCACTTTTCAGCCGGCCAGGAGGAGATAAATAATAATATGAAGATATCTAAAACTAAACGTTTTTCGCCGACCTCTGTATATTCCCTTATTAGGGGGGTGGGTTTAACGCTTTCTTGCGGACCTGGGGACGGCTCACAGCCAGCACCCCCGTACCCCAGGGGAGATAAATAAAAACAACAACATCAAGATGTTTTTAAAAAAGCGTTTCCCACCGGGGTGGGCGGGCCCTGGACGCGCTCTCGCCCACCTAGGGGCGGCGAGCTAGGTTCCCCCGAGCAGGCCTGGCCCCACCTCGCCCCGTGGCCTTCCCTCCGCTGGCACCCGGCCCGGCCTCCCCTTTCTGCCGGGCAGCCCCGCTCCCGGCTGCGCTCCCGGCTGCGCTCCCGGCGGGCGCCGCTCCCGGCGGCCGCGCGTGCG
>VWPU01010061.1:0-12939 GCA_013398955.1 Callaeas wilsoni | reverse complement strand
CCGCCCCGCGCGCCCCGGCCCGGCCCCTCCATGCGGCCCCGGGTTTGTTTGTTTATGTCCCTTCCTGACGGGTTCCCGGAAATCGCGTGACTCGACCCTCACGTGGCCCGAGGGGGCGGGCACGCGCGGGGGGGCGGGGGAAGTAGGCAGCGCCAGCCAATGGCCGCGGGCTATCACCATCACGTGACGGCGGAGCGGCGCGCGGGGGCTATTTAAGGCGGGGAGGCGGGTGCCCGCGGGCAGAGCGCGGCGGGGCGGCGGCACAGCGGCGGCCGTGCCGGGATCGCCTCCCGGGACCGCCTCCCGACACCCCGATCCTGCTCCTCTGCGGCCCCGGGCACGCACTTACCCTCTTCATCCATCCATCTTCTACCTGCAGCTCTGTATTTTTCCTACTGTCTTCAGCTACATGCACAACCACCTTTCACAGTGACAGGTGGCTGGCCTGGACTGCTTCAGACACAACTGGAGAAATTATTACTAATAAACATAATAAAAAATAGACCCAGCCGTTCTTATCTTGCTGTTTGTAAAGAATGTCTTCTATTCTTTAAAGGAGTTTTTGCATTTCACCCCCTTTCTTCTTTTTTTGCCCCAGAGACTCCATGACATTTAATTCTGGAAACAAGTGAGCAGCCACCCACCTCTGATACCTCAGCCCTTCACAGGAGTAAAATGCTTCCATGATTTCCACTAGAGGAAAAGTAAACTTCCATAAAGTCTCCAGAACAATTTCTTGTGAGGGGCAGAGACGCAGATATTTGCATTTTCTAAACAATACCAACAAAAGCAATTACAAGCATTTGAAATGACCCTGACCTGAATTCTCACTCTACACATTGCCAGAGCTTATAATTTAAAAGTCTTCACGACTTGACTGTGGAGTCAGTTTGCTTCACCTTCCTAATTTTTTACCCAAATATCTTTCACTGCAGGAACAGGTTTTCCATTTCAAGCACAAACTTCTTTCTTTTATACTTGAACATTCTGTGTTCTCTTCTGCTGTCAGAAAACAAAGGGAGATGCGTGATAAAGGCTCTGGTACCTTCGTTGTTTGTTAAACACCAGCGGCTGAATCCCTCTGCTTCCATTTCCTGCAGTCATGCAAAAAAAGAAATTATCCCAAGCAGTGTTAATTCCTGGCACACATGGAGCAGACCATTCCCCAAGAACCATGCCAAGAGAGAGAAGGTCACACAACATCCAGCACAACAGACACAAAACGTTATTCCTTCAGCTTCTTCAGTCATGCCACCACCTGGCACCTGCTTCAGAAGAACTATTGACCACTCTGGAAAAGGGGGATTTCTTTCTGGGAAGCATCTAGTTGAAAATTGCTCTATGACTTCTTTGTTCTGGCTTGGAATAGCTCTTTCCATTAAATTCAGCACCAGGGAGACACCCATGGGAACTCTGTTTTACTTCTCTCTTCTAGAGCAAGTGATCGCTTAGAACCTAAAATAGAAAGCTTGTTAAAGACAGTGGTTACACAATAAACTAACAGCACTGTTTGTCACTCAGAGTTTTCTTTTGGGACATTTCACTTTAGGCTAAACATGACAAGCAGATCAATATATTTTAAAATCTCAACTCTGTCAACAATGTCTTGAAGTATTTCTCTCCTCCTCCTCATACAACGTCAACATATTCTCCACACACTTCAAAAGTCAAACAACAACTTTAAGGTTTCATATGATCACTTGGTTTCGATTTTCCCAGGAATTATTTGGTGCAGACTGCATAACACGATGGCGTACAACATCTTGCACAGTAAAATACACCTCTTAGAAGGCAGCAAGACAAAAAAATTCCACTATTCCAGTCCCAACAGCTGCTTTGCTTATTTGTAATAATGGGCACATTCTTCGTCCTTTTGCAATTCACACTGTCCAGTTTTGGATCACTGCAAGTTACATGTCAGGATCTTGGAATTTCCTGTGTAGTAATGAGTGCTGTCCCACTGAACAAGTCAATGGTGCTATCCAAGAGGGAAAAGCAAATGAAACATTAACCATTCCATTATGTCTTTGTGCATAACAATAAAGGGATAATCGTTATTTATCTGGACACGAGGTACCACTGAGGAAGCAGCATTGATATCCTGTGAAGCTGCTCCTCAGCAAACAACTGACCAGATCCAGCCCCAAGCCCGCGGACTCAGCTGACACTGAGGAGCCTCAGGAGCCTCTTGCCTGCATTGCCACTTGTTTTCCCACGTCTGCAACTCCACGTGCAAGTGTCAGGTCAGTACAGAACAACTGAGGAGCCTCAGGAACCTCCTGCCTGCATTGCCCGGTGCTTTCCCATATCTGCAATTCCACATGCAAGTGTCAGGTCAGTACAGAACAACTGAGGAGCCTCAGGAGCCTCNCCACATGCAAGTGTCAGGTCAGTACAGAACAACTGAGGAGCCTCAGGAGCCTCTTGCCTGCGTTACCACTTGTTTTCCCATGTCTGCAACTCCACATGCAAGTGTCAGGTCAGTACAGAACTACTGAGGAGCCTCAGGAACCTCTTGCCTGCGTTACCACTTGTTTTCCCATGTCTGCAACTCCACATGCAAGTGTCAGGTCAGTACAAAACAACTGAGGAGCCTCAGGAGCCTCTTGCCTGCACTGCCCGGTGTTTTCCCACGTCTGCAACTCCATATGCAAGTGTCAGGTCAGTACAAAACAACTGTAATGTTTGCTGTTCAATTCGAGCCATTTGCTCCTATAAATATGGTTCAAATGTGCCAGGGATTCAATCAGTCTCCTGCCAAAATCACTACGAATGCTTCACCCAAATGAACCACGTTACCTTTGCTTCGCTGAGTCCTTCTCAGACAATGGGAAGTTCCTGGAGCTTTCAAGCCAAGCATTCACTTATTCCTGCACCTTTCAGCAATTTTAGATTGCAAATTTAATGCTATTATAGATCTACCCAAGAGGTCTTGATACAGGCAGCAATTCCCCATCTATTCCTACTATTTAACTTCATTACAATTTATCCACATCATCTAAATATCCTCAGCTCAACTCCACGTGTCCAATTAAACCCACAGAAAAGTAACAGTTAAACATGGCACAAGAACATTTTGTATCAAGGAAAGGATTAGTTTTATTTCCAGGCATGAGAAATTTAAGGCCAGATTTCTCAAGAATACAATTCAGTTAGGGGGAAAAAAAAAAAATTGCCATCAGCACGTGGTACCACTGCTTCTCCTTTCCTCACAGTTTATTGCACACATTTTTGTCCAGTGCAAACAGAGCAGGGGTGAACAGCACAATGACAGACAACCTAAGACCTGCAAATATAAAGTGAACAGGAAATGCGATTCCATGACCCGTAAAAATAGAAATTTTCATCACATCTGGAGTTAACAATCAAAAATGGACAGTACCAAAGAGGAGTATAAATTGCATTAGGCACACTGTTAAATGGTATAGTAGGAAAAAACACAGGACTTTGAAGAAGCCACTTGAAGAACATTAGAAAGGTTAAGGCATTACTGCAGGCTTCGAATCCAACCAGCTACGGAAAGGGCACCTTTGGGTCAGCGGAGTTTTTCATCTCTTCTTCACCTGCAAAGCAAGAGGCAACTGCATTATTCCTTTCCATGGAGACAGTTTGCTAATTGAAGGCCTGGCTGTTAACCACAGCTATTTCCATTCCACAAACGCACTGAGCAATGGTCAAGAACTGGAGATAATTCATCTGTGTGGATGTTTTCTTGGCAGCTTCATTTCTGAAGTAACTGCAAGTAGTTTTAGTTACATTTTAAGCTGGTAGAACAACTATTTGCCTCAAATGTTTTCACTGCTGTAACAGCACCCAGTGAGCTGGACGACAGCCCTTCTTGCACTTGCACAAAGACAGTTCCTGCTCTGAGAACACAGACTCTGAATTCACCAAGCGAAGGAGAAAAGGCAGTGTTGGATCACGGTTTGGAATAGTCCACAGCCTGGATTTACCACGGCTGCAGAGCTTTGTGTGCTCCTACACGCTGCCATCCAAGCCATTAACTTGGTGATGTATCAACTGAATTGCTGTAAAATCATCCCTTGGATGGGAGGGAGACTGCCTGAAAACACAGAGCAAACTTGTGTAATTTGGCACAGATCAATCAAGTCAGCATATGCAGAGCTCCTCAGCAGAACATGAGGAGCTCACTGGAGCATTTTCAGGCTGCTCAGTTGGTAAAGTAAAATGGGTTTGCTTAAATCATCCTTATTTTTAAGGATCTTTCCACTTTGGGAGTTAGCACTTCATTCTCTTTGCATTTTCCATACTAATCCACCCAAACCTCAACTGAAAGGAACAGGAGGCAGAAACAAGTATAGTACACGTCCCCTGAATGCTGGAAAAGCACATCTCAAACCCCAGAAATAACCGGTTGCTACACTGATGGGAATCCATGCAGTGCCAGAGAAATACCGCAACTGTTATCAGACAGAATCTCACTCACAGCTCCTGTCTAGTCAGAACTCCACAGGAGCAAGGACAGGACACGGAGCACCTCCCTCAGCCCTGCAACTGCACTCAAACAACACTCTAGTGGTGTGACACAGGTCCCATTTCTAGCAACAAAGAACAGATATTTGAGGATTATTACATGCTTTTACTTTTTTAAACCTTTCCTTTTCACAGAGACAACAACCTTAATTTTATTCCAAAATCAAGCCAGTGAAATCAGATGAAAGGTTAAAACAAACTCCTTTGTGTAACACAACAGCATGTGCTACGCAGGGCTTAAATGCTTTTAAGTAAGTTTAAAAATGATAGCTGCTCACAATCTCTGAAGTCATCTTCAAACACACAGGTTCCCTCTCTTCCTTGGAACAAATTTAACTGCAGTTCTCTGGAAAATCCTTCACTGAAAGGGAGGGGAAAGGCCTGATTGTGTTAGCGGGAGTCCAGAGGTTGTGTCTCACCTCCTGCCTGTCCTTGCTGGTTTCAACACGCAGACCATGAAGCCCAATTTTATGTCCAGATAACTCCATCTCAATTTCAGATCCCAGGCAACTGAATCATCCTATGGGATTCAGGGATCTGTGTGCCCATTACCAAAACACACTGTTCTCTGTTTTAGCTAACTAATTATATGTTAGCACCCAAGCAGTGAAAATGCTCCTAGGAAATTCTGCTTGACTGACTTGGCTAATTACAGGCCTGGAGCTGAAGCAGGGCCAAGTCTACCTTTAGCTTCTGCTTGGTGCTTAAAAGGAGCTGCAGACACACACACAGGCCCCAGGCCGACAACATCCCAGTTCACAGGAAGCCTTCTCTGAAACTGGGGAGCAAATGCCCAGGACACTTCACAGAAAGCATTTAACAGAGCTGTAACATCAACTGTCACTGCCTGCTGCACTGAACGAAGACTGTGTTATACAAGGGCTAAAAACCTGTGTTTAATTATTCAGTTACCAGCTTAACAACTGTAATCATGGATGCTTGTTTCCACATTTCCTTCATTTGAACCTTCAATTCCAAATGCTGTGCTCCTGGACAAGCCCAACAGCATTAAAGTACTTTTAGTACAAGGTACTTTATTTTTGCTGGCCCTGTCAAAAAGCCCAGAACTGCAAGAACCACATTCCAGCAGCTCTGCCCAGATAGCAACCACCAGGCTCACCTGGGATTAAAGCTGCACACAGGCTGTCATTAAAAACAAAATAAACCACCAAGCTGGGAGCTCAGGAGATAAAGAACATTCTCATGGCAGCTCCCTCTCCAACTTCCCAGATGAATGACAGCAGCTCTGTGTTGCCTTGGAAATCAGGACAGGTCTTAGATGAAATGGTAGCGGGCTTGAGGAGGGGTTTAACAATTGGTAAAGATTAGGAAATCCACTTATGTTAGCTATTAAAAAACACCCCAGTCCAATTTTTGGAGTTTTTTGGAAGAAATGTTTTGTTCTCCTTACAAACTCCTGAACACAACACCCCATGACAGGATAGAAAGACAACTGCCAATAATTCAGTTCAAGCTTTTCATGCATCCAGTCAAGACCAACATTCAAAATGCTTTGTTGCAGCCTACAGAAAGGCTGATTTCTCCTAAAAAAGAAAACAACAGTAGTTTGAGCACACTGCTCACACTACTGTTCAACGTCTCCTGAAACTTCAACACACCAAATATATCAATAAATCTGATCATACTCACCTAGTCAATGAAGTGCAGCACAGGACAGATGTCCTCAAGGCCAGTGATATCTGAGATACCAGATTGTTTCATTGCTTAACTGCGGCCCAAAGAGAGGGTTGAGCTGAGCCAGAATTGCAATCAGCCAACTGCAAGACAACCCCCCAACCCAACAGAGACAAATCAGCCAAATCACAGAGCTTGTGACAATGGAAAGGCTGTCCAAAGCACGAGGACTGTCAGAGAAGAAAAGGCTATTTCAGGAAGGTCTAGGTTCAAATAAAAATTCTACTCAAGCTCATACACAAGGACCAGCAATGAAGTTATGGCACCAAATCATTCTGCAACCGAAAGAGATTGTCGTGTTCAATTGAAAGCAACACAAAACCCCCTGACAGCATTTGCCTCATACCTCTCTTTTGACGGGAGAGTGTTTTGAGACACATGAAACTCAGGTATTTGGGGGCTCAGAAGATGGAAGCATAAAAGAGCCAGACCTTTTTTCAGTGCCTTTGGAGCATCCTTTAAACAACAACCTCTGAGAAACATCCTCTCTCTCATTTGATTTTCAGTGCACGACAACTTGCCCTTGCAGACATATTTTTCAGAGACCAAACAAAAGTGAATTTAAACCTGGCACAGAGGTCAAGAAACAGGGACCTGAAGCAAAAGGGTACAAAAGAACACAAAAAAAGACCAAAGAACAACCCCAACACAACAACAAACCCCAGACCATCGGCACAGCAGCCTTGTCACTAGAGCAGAGCACAAACTAACACTGCAGAAGCCATGGCCAGAACTGAGAACAAGAGGAATGCAGTTTGTGGAAAATATCCAGGAAAGCTAAACAGAAATAAATATTCCACTGTTAAAAGATATATTTGCTTTGTAAATGTTACAAGAGTCAGAAAAAGCAATGGATGCTTCCACGGATTTAAATCTATGTTAAATACTAACTATATAAACACATTTAGTGAACACACTGGCTCATCTGTCTGCTATTTCTAGAATGCTTTGTAAGGAGGAGAAAAAGCAGAGCAGCTTTGTAATGGGAGCTGCCACAAATGTATCAGAGTGCTTAGGCAGTCATGGAAAATTCCACACAAACCTTGATGCTCTGACCAGCAAACCAAGTGCAGGTCGGCTGCAAAACGCCTGCAACAGCCACGGGCGAAAGATGTGGGTCAGACTTTAAGAAAACACATCAATCCTCTTAAAATTTACCAATATTTCTTTGCAATGCCCCTTTCAGTTTTGCACGGGGTAGAACCCCAGCTAAAGCAAGGAGCTGAGCCTGCAGCAGTCCATCAGTCACACAAGCCTTGGAACACGTAGCAGGCTCTACAAAGGAATTAAAACATCAGCAAGACACCACTGAGAGCAGCCAACAACCTTTAGGCTGACATGTTTCTCCTCTGCTGCCCAAAGCAGTGACAACAATGTATTTAATGTATTTTGAGACCACGGTGTTAAATCTACTTAAGGGAAAAGCAAATCAGCTCTTAAAATTACCGCAGAATTTCTTTTGTGAGGGTTAATTTTCAGATCCAACAGACAGATCCAAAGGTGCCAGAGCACTGTGCCATCTGCCTCCAGCATCCTGAAGTAACACAAGTGGGAGGAGGGTAGAACACTAAAAGCCTGTTCGAGCACATTATTCCTTTTGTCACTGCAGAGCAGGAAGGAACTCCATGCACGAATCTCCCACCTCTCGCTGCTCCCCGAGCTCGGGCCCAGCGTGGCTGGGAATTAAATGAGCTGGGAGCACATTCACAATCCCGACCTATGTAACCAGGCTTCGGGAAAAGCAGCGTGGAGGTTTCAAAAGGCGTTTGTTGGGGCCGTGCTGGATGCCCGAGCTCTGAGCCAGGGTGCCATTAGGGCAGCAGCACATTCCTCCTCCCTGCTCTGCGAGGGCTGAGGAATTTAAAGCAGTTGTTAGCCTGCCTTGCATTCAAGGTAAGTCCTGAAAAAGCTTTTCCCGTGTTTTGCTGAAGTGATGCTGCTCTGTGCAATAACCCACCGCGACAACACACAACAAAATGCAGCACTCAGAGCGAAACAAACCTCTGTATCCGAGATGCCATGTTCCAGAGCTGCTAAAAGCAGGTATGGCATTCGAGCCACCCACAGGTCCTTAAATTCTACCAGATCCCACTTAGAACAGTTACTGTTAATTACCCAGCTCAGACAAGGAAATTAAAGTCCCTTCTGTTGTACCAGAGAGATTTTTTAAAAGGTCTTCCCACCACAACTGCCATCTGTCTGTGCTCGTGTTACAAATTAAGGTCCTGCTATCTCTGTTTAAATGTCAATTTGGGCATCCATATTTTAATTCTGTTAGAATCAGAAGCAAATAATACAATTTTCCAAGCACCCTGTCCTCTGTTAGGACACAATGACACTGTTCAGGAACTGCTTTGTACACAGCAAAATAGATTTAGACTCTGACAGTACCTCACAATATGGTGTAACCTCTAATTTCTGCAGCAGGAGCTCCTTAGACTTTGCCTTAGATTTTATGAGGTTCCTGGGAATGGTTTATTCTTCAAAAGGCTGCTGGGTACAGGATCTCTACACAGATTAGGCATTTACTCATGCAAATGTCTTCCACAGAACACCCAAATTAATCCCACGTAATCAATACGGTTATTCAAAACTATCACTGTTAAATCTAAAATACAGAAGAAACAGCTTTAAGTCGAAATGTAATTGACTTCGGATTCGGTTTGATGAAAATCAATTTGTTAATCAGGTGGTGTTTAATGAAGGCAGGGAAATGTTTTTTCCCTATTTTCAACTGGAAAGGTAACTCAAAGATATGAAAGCAGATCTAGCAGAGACTAAAAGCTCTACAGAGGAGCACAGAACAGCACCAGGCACCTGCTAAGGACACACAAACACCTGGGACAGCAGAAATCGTTTTAATCCTAACATATCCACCAGAGAACCCTCAGACACAATTCTTTGGGCTTCCTTCAAGACTGGTAGGAAAAATTAATCTCTTTCTTTAATCACCCAAAATTAAGGTCTGAAATGTTTTCGGTGCCTCCTCCCTCAAAAGGAAAAGGATACAAGAACAACGAACTTCCATATATTTGGATGAAACACAGGAACAAAGGTTGGACCAAATCTTTCGAGGTCCTTTCTAACCAGGGCTGTTCTACAATTTTATACAGAATAAATGAGCAAATAAAAAAAGAAAGACTGTGTGATCAGGCAAGTTCTGTCTTGGAACATGAGGAGAAAAATCTGCTTTTTGTTGCCTTCTGGCAAGCAGACACTACAAACGTAATAGATGCGGTTGGGTACAACTACTGATGGTTGAAAACATCCTAAGGTTTTGCTGCTTTTTGTTTTTCCAAAGTATAACTGGAGAAAGCCAAAGGAAATTCAGAAAACAAGTTAGAGCCCACAAAATCACCAAAGAAGCCCTGGACACGCAAGAACAGATTATAAAACATGTTAATGACAGTAGGATTTATAATGAATGTGTTCAGATAAAATAATCAACTAAACTTACAAGTGAAATGCCACTGTGCATCTGAAGAGTTCACAGAATTCAGGCAAAAGTTACGAAATTCTACAACAAATACATTTCATATCATAATCCAGAGGATGCTGCAGATGCCACACAGCCTCTACTTCAAGGAAAACTGTCCTTCAAACAATAAAGACACCAAACCCTAAGATTCAAGGAGTTTAGAAGAGTGAGACTCTTTTTTTCTGTTTAAAAAACCCAAGTCAGAACTTTGAATTTAAACAAAACCAAAACAAAGCTCAACCCTCTTCCTAATTAAAAAACACTCAATTCATTGCAACAGAAATGCAGCAACCCAGTAAAAATCACCAAAAAAGTTGCCCTTTCTTAGCCAAACATTTGGGACCTATTATGAGACTGGGCTGCTACAAACTTCATGTGCAGGGCAAGGAGGCCTTCAGAGCACTGAGATTCCAAATTCCAATCCCAAATTCAAGCTGCTTGCACTGCAAAGCTTTTCTAAAATTTCTACATCCGCTCAACAAAACTTTAATTTAAAAACTGCCACGGATAAAATCCCCAGACCCAAGTTTGCTGGGCTTTAACAGTTAAGTAAGTGTGAATTCTTAGGAGTTCATATATAAAATACTCTGAATAGAAATGAATTTTTAAATGTATAAACTTGTATTAACCCTGAATATCACACTATTGACCTCAACCAAACCTGTGTAAGTTGTACCACAGTCTAACCCAACAGGCCTGTCCTGGAACATGTCAACACTGAGATGCATTTCTCGAAATATTCATATTAAATTCCTTTGAATAGCATAAATAATTCCTAAATAGTTCAAGAAAGTACAAATACTACTCAGGTTCAAATGGAACTCTAAATAATAATTTTTATTACAAGTTAACCCTTAAGATCAAACCAGACTTTTACCACTTTACTCTCCATAACCAATTCTTTGAAAGTTATTTCTGCACAGCACTTTTTGGTTTTTTTGACAAGATCGGTCTCTATGGTCTTTAAAAAGAGAGAGAGAGGAAAACACAAACAAGCTTTGTCTTGCAGCCTCCAGCTACAGCTGGCTTAAATCCTGATAAAAACCATTATATGAAGAGCTCTCAACAAGTCACTCTGTTATTGCTACTAAATCTCCTACAGAAAAGAGGCAGCTCAAAATATACCGTGCATTTAAACAGGAATGGTCTTAATATATCAAAGTCTCACTAAAAAAAAACCACCATGCAGCAGTTTTTCCACCCACCACTCCTCCAGATTTTGAGACTATATTCAAGGAATCTAAAAGCAAAACTGTTCAGTGGGTTTGAATTAGTACTACTTCAGAATCAAATAGAAAGTGGAAAGGAAAAAGGCAAAAGAAGTCTAAGAATCAGGAAAATCTTAGAACTGACCAACTATCATTATACTTGTGAGCAAATGAGGCAGTGGATTGGAGAGGAGGAACAGCAAATGCATGCAGAGCACGTGTCAGAGGACAACAAGAGGAATTCAGGTTCCTTTTAATTCAGTATTTTCCAAAGGGAAAATGTTTTCTTCAGCACATTGAAGGTCTTCAGAACTCAGAATTCCAAGAGCTGTCAAAGAACGTGTCTAAATCTCTGTGACACATTCAAAAAGCTTCCAGCTGCTCTGAGGCTATAAAAAGGAACTCGTGATTACAACAGGAGAGGGCCTTGCTTGAGAGGCAAGACATTATTTGTACTTACAACAGGTAGCAGCAAACAGCACAGGTCACCAGCATGGTGTTTATCACCCTGCCAAGAGGAAGCAGAAACAGCTGATCAGGTGTGGTGTTGTGACTGACCACAAGATCCACAGGGAAAAGCCCCACAGCAAACAGGGACAAGCTTAACTTTGATCATATGAAAGATGACTCAACGTGAATGTTCTGGCTTCTTCCAGCTGAGTAAACTGCGGAGGCTCAGGTCTGCAGGACTGACACAGCTCTGCCAAACAGTTCACAGCTGGATTTAACAAAATCTGTGAACAGGAGCAAAATCTGATGCAGTGTTCCTCACATCAGCGAACCACCGAGGCTGGATGTACACAATAAACACTTCCTCCGTTTGCAGAATTCTACTTCCACAAAATTTTAGTGTCAAATTATCGCTTTTAATTTTATATAACGAATGAGGAGTTCAAAAACAGAATACAAAATAAAACCTCAAAGCCACGTGAACTGAGCTGTAGTGTAAGATTTTCCTTTCTTGGTGAAACACAGCTGTGTCAGAAACCACTGGAAAGCTGAAAAGAAGGAAGAACCAAGCTCTTGAAACTGAAAATGGTAAAACTGCAGCTACACACACACAGAGATGGGTTTGAAATGGGATTTTCTAACAGCGATCTCTGCAGCTCATGGAACTCAGTGGCAAAGTGGAGTGGGTTTTTTTCTTTCTAAATTAAAAAAGGCATTTTCATCTATATATTTCCTTCCCCACATGAGTAACAAAACCTCACGGTAGGTCAGTAACTTCTGCTGGTGAGCCACAGAATTCCCACACTTCCATGCCTGGAAGCCATATTTCCAAGGTATTTCTGAGGACAAGCAAGTTTCCAGGCATAAAAGTCACATTAGGTTTGAAAATGAGGCAGGAAATATCAGACCTTGAGGAAAACAGGGTTTAGGTAGAGAACTGAGAGAAAAGACAGTTGGTACCTGTGGAGTAGAGGGAGTGTCAGAGAGAGGAAGAGAGATTAAGAAGCCATTATCTCCTAGAGAAAAGAGAAAGACAAAAACTTGTCTGCTTTCTAATCTGAGCAGCCACAACCACTGCAGGAAAAACCTCAGCCCTGCTGTTGCCCTCAGTTACAAGGACAGCAGCACACGTTTAACCCAGAACTGAGATCCACTACTGCAACCTTTCCAGTCTCACCCAGCGTCAAACAAGAGGACGGTGGAGTAAGTTAGGAAAGGTCAAGTAAGGAAAGAAAGAGGAAGCTGTTGCTCAAATACCGCCTGACGATGAACCACCTTGACACAGGCCGTTCTGTCTGCAGAGGCTTCACAGAATGGTTTGGGTTGGAAGAGACCTTAAACCTCATCTCGTTCCATCCCGTGCCACGGGCAGGGACACCTTCCACTATCCCAGGGTGCTCCAAGCCCCGTCCAACCTGGCCTTGGACACTTCCAGGGATGGAGCAGCCACAGCTTCTCTGGGCACCCTGTGCCAGGGCCTCTGGGAAACCCAGACCCGTGAGGGGTTCTGGGGGCGCGGGGGCACCGCCCGGCTCCGGCAGCCCCAGGGGCGGCTGCTCCGCTGCACCTCGGCCGGGCCCAGGCCCGTCCGCGCTGCGCCAGCGCTGCGCCGGG
>VWPU01010060.1:0-21103 GCA_013398955.1 Callaeas wilsoni | reverse complement strand
GGCCCCTCGCTGCCCATTGGCCAGCGCCGCCGCTCTTGATCGCCGATTGGCCCTACGGGCAACGTCAGCGGCGCGGACCGCCCGCCCCCGGGACGCGTGGGGCCGCAGGCCCGGCCCCGCCGCGGGCACGGCGGCAGCGGCTCCTCAGGGCCGGCGCCTCGGGGAGGGATCTCGCCGGCCCGTACAGCTCCCCCGGGAGCGCGGCTCCTGCCGCACGCACACACAGGCGGGTCCTGCAGCCGGGGCAGGGGGTAAGCATCCGAAGGCAGGCAGCAGAGGAAGGCGTGGTGCAGAGGCCAGGAGGAGAAAAGTAGTTAGGGAATCAGAGACTGCCCCTACCTTAACACAAAGGTCATCTAGCCCAACACCCCTGCCAGGGGTAGGGACAGCACTCCTGAGACCAGGTTCCTCAAGGCTTTATCGAACCTGGCCTTAAACACTGCCAGCGATGGGGCATCTACTACCCTTCTCAGAGGTGAAATACCCCAAAAGCTGCTCTGAATGTCTTTCTGCTCTGACTTCCTCTTCTTCTTTCAATGCTGAGACCACATACTTACCCCAGTACACTCACGATAATAGAGACAACAAAATAAAATACAAGGAAACTTTTATTTTTCAGTTTTATCAACGTTTTGCTCTGTTTTTTGTTGGTTTTTCATTGTTGTTTGCTTTTGTCTTCAAGCTGCTTATTAGTTGACAAGTCCGGTCAGTTTTTGTATTAAAAAGGATTTTGATGGAGGTAGCTTTGTCTCTGTCCTGGCTTTTGCTTGGTCTTGCCTGCACACTTGTCTCAGTAAACAAACTCAAAATAAAATTAAGAACAAAAACTGGAATTCCAGGCGGAGGCAACGAGCAATGCAGCCAGGTTCTCCATGTAACAGACATGGCGCTGGGGCCTCCAGTCACTATGTACAGAGTCCATCATACATCCATCCCCCTCTCTCCTAAACACACTCCTTGCTCCAACGGGCTGGCTGCAGAGGAAGGAGTTTCTTCTCCTTCCAGAGACCTGAGCAGCAGCTTCCATGGAGGGAAACAGCACCCAGTCAGGAATGTCAGGCAGAGGGGTAGAGTGTGAAGGGGTGGGGTGGGGGGGTCACTTCAGCTTGGCCGAAAGGTCAACAGCACTGGGCCAGAGACTCACTGCTGCTGGGCCACCTGTAGGGCGAGAGACGAGGACCTGAGACTCACAGGCTGGTCACCAGAGCCCAGCGTGGCCCGCAGAGGCCCCCTCCCCCCGGAACTCCCTTACTGACCAGAGAGAGTACGTACTTGTTGGGGAGGGGGCGGCGGCGGGGGCTCACTGCTGCGGTTGGCCAGGCGGCTGAGGATGTTGCGCTCCGACATCTGGAGGCGCACTGCCACGGGTGGGATGCGGGCAATCGTGGCAGGCAGACGAGTCACATCTGCCTTCATGTCACTCAAAAGCTCCTCCAGCTGCTTCAGAACTACAAGAGAAAGGGACATCTGTTCCGAGGGGAAAGGGACACCCCAGAGGGGACAGCGATGCCAAACACCTATCCCACCTTTGTTTAACACACCGCATTACCTTTGTGCAACACAGCATTGGCTGGTTTATTCCCAGCCATTGACTCCTTGGATAGGTGCTGGTGGCTCTCAGCCAGGCATTCCACCTCTGCAAAACGTGTGTTCAGAGCCATGGATGGGTGAGACGGGTCTTCAGACATGTTCAGATAGGCAGCTCGCCGCAACTGTTCCTCGATCACCAGCGCTTGCTCCAGGAGCTGCAGGGTGGGGCAGGAATGAGTCTTTCAGCAGCTGCCTGAGAGGAAGCCTTGTCTGCACCCCATCTCTCCTAACCCAATTCCCCATCACCTCGTAAGGTGAGATTGTGTAGCTGAATCTCCTTTCACCAGCCTGTTTTACTGAGTAGCCCAAAACAATAAGGGCTTCATGAAGTAAAGTCAGATACACAAGAAAACCAGGCTACATCAGGTTTAGTAGACTACTACGACTCCTCTAGTATTTTCATTCCTCCTCTGATTCTTTTTACACATTCTTTGAGGCAAATGAGACGGAGATTGCTCTTTGAACTCAACGGAGAAGTATTCCATCCTATTCATAGAAAGAGTCTAAAATCTTGTAAGCATTTGGAGAAATCAACTGGAATTCAGTGCAGAACCGATCATTCAGTCTGTAGTCAATTAATGTTTTGCCCCAAGACTGAGACCTACATGGCTTTTACTTGGATTGATCTTAAACCACTCCCACAACTAAGCCATGTTCACTCCTAAAGAGGATGAAGTACAGACTGCAGGCAGCCCCTTCAGCAACCCATACAGTTCTGTTCAGGCACTTGGAGTGTGTTGCAGCAGACCAAGCAGAAGCTGTGACAAAAACAGCCTCTTGAACCTTAAGCCCCCTGCATACCAGTTGTTCAATAAACATTTGGATAGAGTGCACTGAACCAAGGTCCCCAATACCATTTCCAGAAAAAAGAGAGCTCCTATCATGGAGCAACTGCATGATCCTGAGATATATTTCTTTTTTTATCACCTCTAAAAGAAAAGGCACTGCATAAATCTTTCACTTTCTTGGTGGAAAGTCAGAACTGCAAGAACTTGTTCTTAGAGATCCAGGCAGTTAGCACACTAAAGAGAAATCCTTACCTTAAATCTCCTTGCCAAGAACTTATTCTTTATTTCTAGGAAGTTACCCCTGTTCATCTCACCCTTGAAGGGTTCATTGAGGATGGCGTAACGTGGATCATTCTGAATATCCTGCCAACGGGCATAGCCATGACTGAGATGGGATGAGCTCAGGCAAACAAAGGCAGTGAAAACAAGGGAATACACAGCCCAGGCAGTACTGTTCTCCAGAGGGGGTGGGGAAACAGGGTACAGAGAGGGGATGAACAGGAGCCAAGGAAGAGGAATGAGAACTACATCCTGCTAAGTCTTAACTATGCTGCAGGAAGCTCCCCCTCCCACCATCACTTTCACTCTTGTGAAGAGGATAAAGCACTCTCTCACTTAACCTACTCCAGTCAGACCCAGAACGGTCACTTTCACCGTGACAAATTATGTACAAGGTGGGAGAATGTGTCTGTCATGGCAAGGATACTTGATAATCCCAGCAAGGAGCCAGTAGTCGTGGCGCCGATGCCAGATCTCATAGGTCTTCTTGGTGACAGTTGCAGCCCGCTCTTCATTCTGCCAGAGGGAGTGTAGTTCTGGAAAGGCAAAAGACACCAGAACGGTTGGAAGTTATTTCACAAACATAAGCAGAAGCTTATAAACAAGCTCAAGCAGAAGAAGATCTCATACCAGTGAAACCACCATCTGCTATGTTGAACATGAAGCGCTGCTTTACTGCCTTCTTGTGCCTTTCATCTACTGACTCCTTCAGCATCTCTCCGTTCTGCAGCATCACCACATCTCTCTTATCATCGTCCTTCTTTTCATCTGTACACACAGGAAATTATTAGAACAAACATGGCAGATACCACGACGAGTTGGACCCACAAGCAATCTTTGCAGAAGGGTTAAGGAAGAGAAGGGAGTTATCATGCCTCACCTTTCTCATCCAGAGTGATTATAGGAGGGTCAGGGGGATTCTCAATAGCTGCTCTGTCCTCCACTTTCTCCACATCTGCTGCAAGAGAGAAGGGGAACATGAAATGTACGGGAACATAGCAAGTCCACAGTTTTGTTCTTCAACCAGTGAAACCCAATACTATTCTGTAGCTTCCCACTGATTTTCTACATTCAGCCCTATTTATTTAGGATGAAGTGCTTTGTACCTTTGCTTTCTACTTCCATTGGTTCATCTGGTCTTTCCTTCACTTCCGTTTCCTCTACTTTTTTTTCATCTGCTTCTGTGGAGTTCACTGGGGATTTTGCTTCCTGGGGTGGTGTCTCCACAGGCTGAGCACACTGCTGAGGACAGCAATCAGTGAGACACAAAGCATAGCAGTGGATGACAACAGAACACAGTCCCAGTTGTTTGGAAAGCAGAGACACACGAAACTGTGAGGCCAATTCTGAGGACCAGAGAGTTATCTTCAAGTATCACTAAAACCTCATCTCTACCTCAGCCGAAATGAAGACAGGGCAGAAGTAGACAAGTTTGCAAGAAAAATTACAAGGCAAAAAGGCCAAAACTCACCTCCATAGGGGCCTCTGTTTCAGCAGCAGAGGCACTGAGCTCCTTCTCTGGTTCAGATGGTTCTCCTTGCTCCTTAGCATTAGCTCCTTCTTCTACTTTTACTCCTTCTTCTGTGTATTCCCCACACCAGAGCAGCACAGAAGACAAAAGAGAACCAATCAGTAAGGTCTTCCCTGTTACCAAGCCCATTTCTCCTTTGCTCCCAGAGATGAGGCCCATCAAAATGGAACTAACACAACCCCCCCTTTGTCCTGCCCACTGCAAATGCTGGGCTTCTCACTGATGTCAGCTCATCCCAGAAAAGTTAGTGTCCTCTCTTGCCTTTAAGGGCTTGCACATGTCTTTGGCAGCCCTCCTAACAGGAGAGTAAGCTGATCTGCGTCCACCCCCAGACCCCACCACCACAGTTCCGGTGAGGGGAACAGCCAGGGTAAGGTCAGGACGCAAGGCTGTACAAGATGGGAGCCCTCACCAGGTGCAGGAACAGGCGCAGGTGTATTCGGCTGTGTATCCCCTGGTGTCGAAGGAGTTGGAGTTTTGGGAGAAGGTGAGCTGGGCTGTGAAAGTTTCTTGTTCTCCTCTATCTCTGCCAGTTCTGGCATACTCCAGCGGCCGTTCACATGCTCAAATTCCTGCACCTGCACAAGAGGGAGCGAAAGACGTATCACTGGAGGAGTCATACCAAGTTCATCCTTACACCTGTAGAGGCAGACCGCTGAGGACACAACAAAAGTAGGTGTGAAAGGAGAGTTAATTCCCTAACTCAAGACCCCAGTGACTACAGTTGTACGGACAGCAAAGGCCACATTGCTCTGCTAAGCACCTACCTTTTTGCGTATAAGTGACATGACCCCAATGCGAGTAAGGACATGCTGTCGAGAAAGACCTTCCCGTGGGACCCCATCTGCAAAGGTCTCTGCACCATCAGCTCCAGGTTCACATAAATGGCGCATGAACAGTGAGACATAGGCCCTGCAGCGATTGAGAGACGAACAGTTAGTCCACAAATTGCATTATCTGGAGACATGCACTGTCAGACTCCTTCTAGCACATAAGAGTATTACCCCGAGACTCTTAATCCATAGTAACAGACGTTCTGGGGCTCCCAGCTCCTTCAGGGGAGAATTTCCTGACAGAATCACTACGTACATAGAGGACACACAGCTAACTCAAGAGTCTTGAGCCAGAAACAATCATAAACCTAAGACAGACTCTGGGAGAGTATTCATTACCTGCTTGCAGAGCCATGCTACTCTTCTAAAAGTATTTGCTTTTGCTGATTGAAGAGTCAGGTCCAAGTAAGAGAGTTGGGAGCGATCCCAGCTTATACTTCATTCTCCCAAAAAGAATCAACTAATACATTAAAGAAATGTAGTCTCCAAGAAAAGGCCCAACTCTCATTCTTCCCTAAAAGACTAGTTGCTGTCAGTCTCCCACTCCTGCCTAATGCAGACTCACTTGAATTCTTTCTCTGACTTGCCACGGAGGTCCCGAACAAGCCACTGAGTGGTGAAGGCATCCTGAGGTGGCATTCCATAGCGCATGATAGCGTTGAGGAAGGCCTTCCGCTGGCGAGCATTGAAACCCAACACCTAGAATGAAGGAGCAGACAGACAGATATGGCAAGAGCAATACAGGAGCAGCTGGGATGCAGCAAATGCCTTCCCTGGTACAACTTACCTCGATGTTCCCTCCCACACGGGCCAGTAAGGGAGGCAGAGGCTTATCCTTATCATTTCTCAGGCCCTTGCGGCTAGGCCGACGAGCTGCTAAAGAGAGAAATGCAGCTAAGTAAAGCGACGATACCTCACCAAACGTATAAACTGCCCAAACCAACTGTTTCCACACTCAAAGCAACCCAGGAACACTGGCTCCAGCAGAACTTACCTTCAGACCTCTCATCAAAGTCCTCGTCTCCTTCTTCAGAAGCAACTGAATAGTCTGACTGATTATCTGACTGGTCATCCTGCCAGTCTGAAAGAAAAACAGCACGTGAGCCTGAGACGCTACTCCGTTACTTCCCAGCAACATATACTTACACCCATTTTTCCCTCAGGGTCCCGTGGATTTGTACCTCTATCCTCCTGTGAGCCATCATTGTAGTTAACCTGCTTGCGAATACGTTTGCCCTTGCCCAGATTCCTGGCCAGATCCTCCTGTTGTTGCTCATAATGGTGACGGAGCAGTTTCTCCCAGTAATCAGGATCCACTGACTCCTCCTGCTTAATAATCTCCCGTTCAACCTCCTCTTCCTCCTGCCAGAGAGGTAACAAATTTAGGGCCCTATGCTCCAAGTCCCAGCCTGTCATAGCAGATATATGCCTGCCTGCTTGGCCTTAAAAGCGTCAGAGCTCAATTAACTTAATTGATCCTCCATCACTCAGGAGAATGTATTAGCTGACATCCACCTCATACTCACCCCCATCTCCTCCTCACGAACCACATACTGGGCCACCTTGAAGGAGCTGAGATATTCATTCATGCCCTGAAGTTCTGTATCTTCTGTTTCATCCTGGTTCCGATCCAACAGACGCTCAATTGCTTTGTCATCATAGTGGATGACACTACTGTCCTCACCTTCTTTGTTATCCCCTGAAGGAAGAATACAAGCACCATTGCTGTATGGATCTCAATGGACTAAGAAAGGGAATGCCACCCTAGACCCTCTCTTTGTAAAGCTATAATCAGCACCGTGCCTACAGTCTCTCACTAAATAAGGAGCCAGATCTCCCCACTCCCTTCAGTCCTACTCCCAGGCACTCACCCCCCTCAGTAGCCTCATCCTTGAAGAGCTCTTCAGTGCCAAATTTGAGAATGTCATCAAGTTCCTGTTTGGACATGGAGCCTGTCTTGGAGCCCAACCCTGGTCTCACTACCAGATGAGTTAGCATCATCTTCTTCTTGGCCACCTGAGTGATACGCTCCTCCACTGAGGCCCTTGTCACAAAGCGGTATATCATCACTTTCTTGTTCTGTCCAATTCTGTGTGCACGGCTGAAGGCCTAGAAAAGAGATGTGCTCAAAACAATCTAGAGCTACACAAGCAGTAGTCTGATATACCCCACCTACCTCCACAAGCTCCCCACGTGCCTTCACGCTGGCTCTTAGCATTAGTGAAGGCTGTGCCCTAGAAGATCCCTCCACTATTTCACTTCCCATCTCTACCCATCCTCACTGCTCTCATTTCGCGTATTTCTGGAGGGGAAGTCTCACACTCCTTCACTTTTTCTGATGATTTCATTTCTGCTCTTCCTTGGGATTACTCCGTAATGAGTGATCTCATTCAGACTCACCTGGATATCATTGTGGGGATTCCAGTCTGAATCATAGATGATCACAGTATCTGCTGTGGCCAAGTTAATACCAAGACCCCCAGCTCGAGTTGAAAGCAGAAAGCAGAACTGCTGAGCTCCAGGAGCTTAGATAAAAAAAGAGAACAAAAGTAATCAAGGGAGAGTGCAATACTCAAAGAAGGATTTGTAACTGACCCACATCACCTGACAGGGAACTGCTACTAATTTAAGATTCCAAGAAAGCAACAGAAGACTTGGGGCACAACAATCCCATGATGAGCGTTAAGCGCATACAAGGCAAGTTTCCATTTTACAGAAAAAAATAGGAGACTATATACCATTGAAGCGATCAATAGCCTCCTGACGCATGTTCCCTGTGATTCCTCCATCAATCCGCTCATATTTGTACCCTTCATGTTCCAAAAAATCTTCTAGAAGGTCCAACATTTTAGTCATCTGCATATGAGAAAAACATCATCACAGAAGAGTGAGGGACAAGCGGATACCAGATCAACGGACTTCCTTCTCAGAAAAAATATTTCCAGCCTAAAGGTTTTTCTCCACATACCTGAGAGAATATGAGCACTCTGTGACCTCCTTCCTTCAGGTTCTTTAACATCTTCTGGAGCAGTAAAAGCTTTCCAGAGGCTCGAATAAGTGCACTACCATCATACATGCCATTTGGCATTTTTGGAGCTTCCTAAGAAGAAAAAGAGAAAGACAGAATAAGGGGCAAGGCACAGAAACAGCTTGAAGGGATGTAACTTGGTCTTAGTCCCCAGCTGATGCTGGCTCACACCTGACCACTTAGCTTGGCACAACCACAAGGTATAGCACTGCCTGTATGAAACATCGATGCTACCCTGTGCCTCTTCTCTTGCAATTTGACTCCTACATACCCTCCTCTTTTCTTACTTAGTCCCTACTCTTACAGTCTTCACCACCTCACATGAGTCAAAAGACAGCTCCTATCTATCATATAAATGTGTTGGAAAAGGAATGGCCTTCCAGCACATTGGGTCTAAATAAAGACAGGATGAAAAAAACACACAGAAGCAAAAAGAGAGAAATGGGAACCCCTCCATGCCTCACCTAGGGAGCTAACTGCCTCCCTGGTAACAGCCAGCAGGGAATTTGCTTATACAGAATAAGTGACTGGACATACCATAGCAGCCACAGGAAAGAGGTAGGGGTGGTTACAGCACTTCTTCAGATCCATAACAACATTGAGCAATGAGACTTGGTTACCACCACCCCGTGCATTCAGTGCCTCGAAGTTTCTGGTCAAAATGTATTTATAGTATTTCCTGAAAAAAAAAAAGAAAACGGAACAACTCAGACAGAGTTGCCATGAGAATAACTAACCTACTCGTCTCTTGCTAAACTCTGCACAGCTTCTGGCATTACCTGCCAGCTACCTAGGCTCTGCCACAGTGGCACTCACTATCTCTTTATCCCTTACACCAGAGCACAGGATTAGTCCTCCCTCTGTTCTAGTGGCAGCCCACTGTGCAGAAAACCCTGTAGAGTAAGGATAAGGCTGTTGCAGGACCCTCTTTGAAACTGCAGAGCAGAGAAACAGTAGCTCAACAGCAGGTGCTCACTTCATCCCCACACTCACTTCTGCATGGGACTCAGCTCCACTCTGACAATGAGTTCAGTCTTAGATGGCATGTTCTTGAAAACATCAGCTTTGAGACGCCTCAGCATATGTGGGCCCAGCATGTCGTGAAGCTTCTTGATCTGATCTTCCTTGGCAATATCCGCAAACTCTTCTAGGAAGCCCTCCAAGTTACTGCAGGGAAACAGACACTCAGCAAACGCCACAGAGGAAAAAGAGCAAAAGAGCAAGTGAGGGGATAGGAATGACAAGACAGGCAGGCTGACTTGCACTGCAAGACATACTGGAATCTCTCGGGCGTCAGGAAGTTCAGCAGGTGGAACAGTTCTTCCAGGTTGTTCTGCAGGGGAGTTCCTGTAAGCAGCAGCTTGTGCTGGAGGGAGTAACCATTCAGCACACGGAAGAACTGGAAAGGAGAAAGCAGGGAATAAAGTGGGAAAATAAACCAAAACACACACACAAATACGTCAAAGGCTTATTAAGTCATAGGCTTACCAAAAAAAAATTCTAGAAAGAAAGTTGACACCAATCTAAAGTTCAATTTAGATCACATCAGCTGTTTGGACAAGAGTTCCAAGTAGTTCACACTCCAGTCAGGGTTACTAAACTGATCTTATTTGGATCATTGTTCTGCATAACTAAAACATGACTGCAGCAAATCCTCTGAGCCATCAGGTGCTAGTAGGTTCCCTTTACACTTAAAAGTTACAAACTCTTTCAGACCACCAATCATTTCTAGACTGCTGTACTATGTATTTTTTCTTGCTAAATTGGTGTTCCACATTCCTACAACTACTCTGCCTTGAGAATTCTAGAAATAACTAAGTCACTCTTCCTATTCATATCACTCCTGGCAGTGTTCCAGAGCTCTGAACAAGCAGAGGAGAAAAAGAGCTAAGGGTTTGCCAATGTGTCTTGAAGGTAATTTGCGCTGCTTTTCACAACAATGAAGTAATTCCAGACAGATGTAGCGAGCAGTTAAAGTACTGCACTGAAAAGCATAAGTGTACCACGTTCATCTGCACAAATTGACAGTAAAGCAATAATTTATTTATGAGCTTGGCCATTTCTTTGCTTATCTTACACTTAGCATGATACAAGGTCAAACTTAATGAAAGCAGCTGTACTAGATGGCAAACAAAAACCAAATCGCTTATGTTTTGGTTATTGCACCAGAAGAGTACTTCTAGTGGCCTCCACGAGGATTTATCTATGCAGTTAGAGTTAAAAATATTCTTATTTTGGAATTGAATGTGGAAGTTACTAATTATATCTGCAAAACTTTTAGGAGATAACCCAAATTTGTCAAGAAGCATCTGGCCTATCCATCTTGCAGCCAAACACCTATAAGCTGTTCTTATAGGACAGGAAACTGCTGTAGAAAAAGATTTAATGGTTCTGCATAGTGGCATAGTGTAACCTTGAGCCTTTACATCCTCTTTCAATTAATGAATATTAATAGTAAGCATTCATTCCTACTTCCAATGGTTTCAATGCTAAGCATAGAAAGGCATCCAGTCTTAGTGCCTACAATAAAATAAGATCTAGAAACTGAACTGCAAGCACAGCTGTGATGTCTCAGGAAGATACCTCATGCCAAGATCCGAAACACTAAAGCCACTTAAACAAAACAAACAAAAAAAGAAATCAAGCAGCAATTTTGTCTTAGAGTCTCTAAGAACCTCTAAAACCAGCTTTCCAATAATAATTGTTTTTGGCATACTGAGCACTAGAATCCAGCTGAAGACAGACAAATCAATACCAGAATTAAGGCACAAGGCCTAAGGAGGGGCTGGATTAAGAAGGTACAGTCAAGTCTACTCAATTCAAACAAGCTTAGTTAAGGTGCAGCCTCATATTAAAGCAGCTATATGGCTTTCAGCACCTACCTAGGCATTTTTGAACACCTCCGCCCACCTTCAATTTCTGTAACACCTAGTTAGGTCTGTTACAAAGCCAGATAAATGCAGAGAGCAAGTAGGGTAATTCTGCTCATAGAGCATGTTTTATGCTCAGCATTGTAAACTTCTCAGAATAGAGGTAGTGCAGATATGTCATCTACTTTTAGAGAAGTCATTTTGTATTTGAGAGCAACAACCACATCCAGGTTTTTCTGTTTTTCAGTCTACACCAATTGCCCATTCACTTGGAAAAAAAGCCATTTTAACCACTGATCTGTATAACTAAAGTTGTTGCCAATGACAATTAATCTCCAAATGCAGGCTGTTGATTTTTTTTAATAACACATCAAATTTACTACGAAACAAATGACTAAGAGCTGTCTCTCTCCCCTGCAACATATGCCATGCCTATGAACCACCTATGCTTCTCTGTACCTTAGACTGATTGTTCTTCAGTCTGTGAGCTTCATCCACAATGAGACAGGCCCAGTCAATGGAGCCTAGTATGGCCATATCAATTGTGATCAATTCATAGGAGGTGAGAAGCACATGGAACTTGACAGCAGCCTCCTTCTGCAAAGGAAAAGGATGAACATGTAATGGGATAGAGGATGCAGTGTTTCTCCATCAAGTTATCCTGATGAGCCCTGGTCAACAGCACATCAAAAACTTTTCACACCCCCGGTCTCCTGTCACAAGATTCAAAATGCTGCCCAAACCATTTTAGCCTTTTAATTCCCTATTACTCTCACCACATGCAAGTCTCAACCCCCTCAGTACCTGCTACTTTTGGACAGTTGCCAAACACTCATAGAGATGTTTAACAAGTAAGTAGTGAGTAGAGGCATGTTAGAGAATCGAGATTTGGAGAAGAGTGGCTCATCAAAAAGCTAAGACTTCAAAAGAGAAATAGTTTGCCATGGAATTTTAAGTTACTAATAGTACTTAAGGCTGTTCCATTTCAAAGGAAGGAAATTAGTCTATCTGCCTCTGCCACTGAAAATGCTTTAGGTTCCATCTTGGTTTTACTAGGAAGACTAAAGTTCTACACAAAGTAGCCACTTAGGTCAAGCTCTTCCTTCTGGGCACAAAATGCAATTTCTCATATGTCTGGGTATGTCAGCCAATTCCTCAGGATGAAAAACTTCATACTTTTTTTGTATATAAGTCTTTTACACACAGTGACAGTTCTGACATCAACTTAGATCTGTAGAAAAGATGCACAACTTCACAGGTTAAGTAGGAAAGACAGAGGGACTTGACTAAGATCAGTATTACCTTAGTCAACTATCTTTCTCCAGTACTGAATTAGTTCAGACTAGTAGGAGTGTTTAAACAGTCTACAGCAGGACTCTAAACGCCCACTTGTGATCAATTTGCAGTTATTTCCCCTTGCAAACTACAAGCATAATCAGTTCCCAGGGACAGCAAAGTATGTGAATCTCAACTGCTGAAAGTCAGTCGAGTGCACCTCAGTTCAGGCTTGTGTTACAGCAGAATTCCTGTACCTTCATTCTGGATGCTTTTTTGCCTCCACGTATGGCATTATCCTCAAAAGTGAACTCATTCTCACGGATGATGGCCCGGCTGTCCTTGTCTCCGACGTAGGTCACTACGTACATATCTGGGGCCCACATCTCAAATTCTCGTTCCCAGTTGATGATTGTGGATAGTGGGGCACTCACCAAGAAGGGACCCTTTGAGTGGCCCTACAAATAGAGTCAGTAAGAGCATCAGATGATTGCCATCACTAATACAGGCAGAATCTCTCTGGGTAGTGACCTCCCAGCTCTCACCTCTTTGTATAAGGAATACAGGAACACTGCTGTTTGCACAGTCTTTCCCAGACCCATTTCATCAGCCAAGATTGTATCTGTGCCCTGGGCCCAAGAGAAGCGTAGCCAGTTCAGTCCTTCCAGCTGGTAGGGATGCAAGGTCCCCCCTGTTACATCGAGGTACTCCGGTTGCCGGTCATATTTCACTGTTGGCTATAATGGAAAGAAGGAAGAGTTGGAATCCCTTAACTTACTTAGATAACTAACAAGAGTCCTTTCCTAGCCACCCTTATATTCACTATAGTACAGATGAGGCTTCACAGATGACAATCAGACTAGCTCCAAACCCAATTTTCAAATGGCCAAAGGCATCCAACAAGAAGCTGTTTGTTTTTGTAAAACCCCTTCACCAAGAGCTCAGGAATCTGACCCAACGGACACGGTGGACCTTTGTCTGAAGGCTCTCCAATGCCATTTATTCTTTGGGCTACAAGGGAGCTCTAAACCATATGCTGTTCACTCTTCAGTTTCCTATTTACCTGCAGGCACCCCAAAATAAGCACCCCAAAATCTATCAGATGGCTCCAAAGCAAAAAACAGTAACTTACGTCTACTGTGGGAGTCTCAGGAGGCCTTTCCAGTTTCCGCATCTTCACTTTCTTTAACTTCTTACCAGGCCTGCCCTCCTCACCTCGCATCAGCTCCCTATGCAGAGACAGTCCCAAGCACATATAAGTTTAATGGCTTTTTATTAACAGATTGAGAGAAAACTATTGCAGAGAATAGGAGGGCAATCACCCAACTCCAACAGGTTCATGAGAAAAGGGCTGGAACCTTCATGAACTGGTAGAGGGGCACAAGGTCACTGCCCAAAGGCATAAGGAGTCAGCAACGAGAAGATGCTTCCTGCCCATTTCCATCTATTAATCCAGCCACTGCTAGGGGCTGACATACTGCAGTACTTTCTTTTGAGGGAAAGGAAAACAACCTCTAGATATTTCTCCTACCTGTGATTCCAGTAGGCTTGCTTGTAGAGGTCATAATCTTGAATATCCACATCTTCGCTTTCCCAGGATGCCTGGTCATAGGGTAGGTCTCTCCATTTAATCAAATAGTGGACATTCCCCTTCTTATCCACACTGCAGAAGAAACCAGCAAGTCTCAAGCACAGTGAAAGGCAGTATTCCCCCAATCCATTCAAATGGAAGAGAAGGGAAGGACTCTTAGTGAAGCAGCAGAAACAGAACAATGTCTGTCATACCAACAAAGAACTCCCACTGTTTCTCCCAGTCATACTGCAGTTTAGCTCATCCACTCTCCCTTAGCCCTGCTTAAGGTCTTTGCTCAAAATCCTCTTTGTTACACCCCCTACCTATGATTAAGGATCCTATGGATCATCATCCACTCTGGTTTGATCCCATATCGATAGAAACGCTCCTCCATCTCAGCATATTTGGGGTCCTTGTTTTTTCTCTTTCGGCTTTTCTCTTCTTCCCCTCCAAAGTCTCCAGAGGGTGGCTCATCCATATCATTTTTGCGTTGATAGTTACGAAACATGACCTGGCAGTGCAACTCCAGCTGCAGTCAGGACACAAGCAGTTAGTAGGTGTTTTAGCCTCAACTATCCAGCCTTATGCCATAGTTAGGTTCCTCCACTCACCTGCAACTCTGACACCCAGGAGCAGTGCCAGTAGGACATGCCCTGCCATTTGACAAAGAACTGCCTTTCAGGCCGACCCTCCAGAGGCTTCGGAGGTGGAGCATTAGGGTCTGCATCGGGTGGACGTGGTGGTGCGGGGCCAACTGGGGGCTGACCCCATTTCCAGATCAAGATCTTCTGCACCTTTCCTTTCAAAGCTGGGCACTGGAAAGTTAAACAGAGCTTGATGCATCACAGCGTATGTACTCTAACACAGAAGCACTGAGGAGCAGAAACAGAGACACTTTTATGGTTTCGCTACACAGATAGGATTTGCTAGGCTTGATGAGCCCAGTAGTCTGCCCAACTACAACTTTACTGAAAGTTTGTGCAGAAAATGTTTTGCTCTAGAACTAAGGGCCGAGCATAAGCAGCTTTTTTTTTGTTCATCACCTTTAGGTTTTTATCACCTAATGAAAGCAACTAACACCATTTATATTACTTATTTCAAGAACTTTCTGGAAAAACACAGTATTTCTCCTAACCATCTACTAAGAAAGGTTTTGGCATTACAAAGCTTACAACAGTGCAAAACCAGTTTGTCTCAGCATCAGTTTAAATTACTCTAAGCACTGAATTTGCTTGCACTTGTTCTCCTGCTTCTATACACATACAGGAGCCCAAAAAAGTGAGCTTTGGCATCCTGGACCAAAAACTGCCCAACTACCCTGCATGTAGACAAATCTCATGAGACCCAAAGGCTGTAGACTGGTTCTTCCCACTGTCTGGAGAAAGCAGTCAACCAAGGCACAACACAGCTACAAAAAAATCAGGCCTTTAAGCTTTGTGACAAAGGTGTATGAGGAGGTAGAGTCTTCAAAGGACTGTGTATTTCCATAGAAATATGACGATCCAAAGGGATTAGATCAATCACCTCTTGCAGCAATAGGAGAATGGTACTAGCAGAAACTCACAGTGCAGCGAGGACACAGCCACTCTCCATTGGGAATCTCAGGCAGTGGGGGATTCAGACAGTGGATGTGATAGGATGAAGGACAGGCATCACAGCACAGCAGCTCTCCTCCATCCTTGCAGACTCTACAGAACTCCATATGGTGGTCATCCTCTTCCTCAGCATCTCCCACTACATCCTCCAGGATTTCCTCACCTTCAGAGTTATCCTCCTTTGCTTCCCACTGAATGCCCTCTTTTTCCTATGGGAGAGGGAAGTCAGGAAAACAAAGTGATTATTTCGATACCACAGATGAGCAGCCCCAAGTCACCTGACACCCCCCTCCTCCATGACCTCTTGCACCATTTGGGGAATCCGATACTCACACAGTGTGGGCAGCTCCATTTGCCCTCTGGAGCTTTCTCCATATCTGGGTCCAGGCAAACCATGTGGTAGGCACGAGGGCAGGTATCACACAGTATAATTTCTCCCCCCTGCTGGCACACCTCACAGTAGTCCTGGTGATCAGTCTCATAGCCATCCACAGCCACTGTGGAGTCCTCTTCACCTGCAGAGGGTGATGAGGAGTTACTGTAGTACCAGCCACAGGTACAGGTTTCCTACAGCCAGGGAGGGTATTCTCCTAACAGCCTACATAGCCATCTAGAGATCCAGAATCCAAAACTCTTACTCTATATAACAGGGTGAAAAGGAAGACCTGGAACAGGAGCAAAACAAGTCCCTTTGCGCCCCCTTTCACTCATGAAATAAAAGGTACAGTTAAGGCCAGGAAATCTCAGCACTGCATCTGTTTCCCCAACAAAGAACTCCTGAAAAAACTTCTGAAAACCTTTTCCTTATTCAAAATAATATCAAGTTCTTCCTTCACAGTCAATTCTCACTCAAGTATGCTGTTAAACATCCAAACTCCACACAGACATTCCTCTAATCTTTCTACAAACTTAGCTGTGCTTGTCTCCAACTGTTGGCAAGTATCTATACCTTTCTTTTTCTTCTTCCCAGCCTTGAGTTTTTTGCGACTGCGGCTACTACGGCTTGTAGATCCATCTGAAACAGAGTAGCTGTTGATGCTGGCATCATCAAAGTCTGACTCCACATCCAGATCATCATCTTCACTCTGAGGCAGGTAAGAGAAAAGCTTTGTTACTCAGACACACATGCTGGGGGGGCAGCAATCAGACACCCATCCCAGCATTACTACCACATCATGACCTCCTCTTCAGAAGGTCAAGAAAGGAGCATCACTTACTGATGATCTTTTGCGCTTGGAACCAAATCCTCCCAGTTTGATTTTCAGTGGTGCTACCTTCTTTGTTTTAGGTTTCTTGATATCAGGAATACGAGGACTGGCCTTTGGCTTCCGCCGGGCATTGGGTCCTGGGAAGACAGGAGGCAGAGTCAGAAGGACTATTGCCTTGACACTACTCACGTTCTATCCTCCTGCCAGACTCTTCATCTCACCTTTGCCCTCCTTTGTCTTGGCTTTCCTCAGTGGCACATCTACGGGGGGCTGCGGCAGGACAGCATCCACGTTTGTCACCATACTCTCGACTACTGCAACAGCTGCAGCTGCAGCAGCTGCCACAGATGCACCTGAACTTCCCTTGAAGGGGTTGTTTGTGCTAAACTCCCTCCATTTGGCTCCCAGTACCATCATCATCTTCGACACTGCTATTTTGGGGTTCTTGGCTGCGATAAGCGGCCTGCGTACAGTTAAGGAAGGAAGGAAAGGTTACTGAATCACCCTGAAACCTAGATTATTCCTCCCCACTGCCACCCCCATCAGCACCTTTATCTCAAACTACATTCCTTTCTAATCTCTGATCTCAACAGCCAACGAATCTCCCCCTCTCATCCTTCACTCTATGTGAAAAATGGAAATGCTCGGGGGCTTAGAAAAAAGAAATCAAATTTAGCATAGTAGGGAAGAAAGGGGACTGGGAGGACTTGTATCATCTCAGTGACTGAAAACAAAAACGCTGAGGTTTAATTATTTTACTGTTGCTTCAGTTTTCACTCTAGGTACTACACTAGTGTGCACTGAGGTTCCAAGATCAAGGAATCTAGTTTTTGTCCCATCTCAAAATCTGGTCCTGAGTCTTTTCGAGTCTTTTCAAGTGTAGGCTTGCAGCTCACCTGACAAACTGGCTGAAAGCTTTATAGTTGGTGAGTGTGCGGTAATCCTCCTCTGTGAAGATGTGATCAATATCCTCCATGCCCCAGTCTTCCAGAAGCTGAGCAGATGACTTTGGCTCCTATAAAAAGAGAATCATGGCAACTCTGAGCAGAACCTCCACACATCTTCCCCATTCCACAGATGACCCAGGGAATTCTTTTCCCCCCTCATCCACTTATCACTGCCATAGGACACAGACACAATAACAGATCAGTTGAAATGGGAAAAGTATTTGGATTCAATATAAATTCCATGCATGTTTAAAGCAGTAGAGAGGGAAGAATGTAAGGTGGGAAAAAGGTCAAGTCAAGAGGGTCTAGTGGAAGAAGAGACTCTCCCAACTCCCTGTGCAATCAAAGGGAGAGCACAATGGTCCCCCAAATCAGATACATGGGAATGAGAAGCAAGCAGTCAGAAGGGTAGCTTGTTACCTTTGAGTCATCATCCTCTTCCTCTTCTTCCTCCTCCTCCTTGCGCTTGGCTTTGTTTTTCTTTTCCTTCTTGGGTCCTAATTTCTTCTTTTTCTTCTTCCCAGGGGTATAATCACTGCCCTCACTGTCAGAGCGCAGAACCTCCTCTTCTTCCTCCACAAACTCATTCCCCTCACCAGAGCTGTCCCCCAGCTGGGGAGGGAGGGAGGGAGGGATCAGGCATGAGAAAATACCCTGGATAAACACTAAACACTGCTCTCTCCCCAATCTCTACAGGATTCATTCAAAAGATTGCTGGTATTGCCCAACAACAACAGTAAGCCCCCCCACCCTACATATCCATATTTTAGAGTGTGACCTTAGACATCCTTTTTCTTACCTCCTTCTTCTGACGCTTGCTGAGCTTGGGCACTTTGGGTTCCTTCAGTTTCTTGGGCTTCTTCTTCTTCTTGATTTTGGGAGTGTCAGCCTCTGACAGAAGCTCTTCTTCTGGCTCTTCTTCAGGTTCTGGATGTGAAGAGGTGACATGTCTCATTCAACCCCCATCTGTGCACTACAGTACAGCCTTCCTTCACAGAGATCAACTTGCCTGCTTCTTGCTACATACTTACAGAGGTGGTTACAACTCTTACTATTCAGAACAGATACTCAAAAATTGTATCCTAAGGTACCACCAAAGACGGTTTTCTCCCTCCCAACACCACTTATTTTCACAATATTGGTTCTCCAAGCAGAATTACAATCAGAACTAGGGGACGACAAATTTGCCATAACAAGAAGAGGAAACAGCATAAAACAGATGGCTACATCTAAAGGGGGCAAAACAGCATTTGAGAACCTGAGTAGGACACTGTTTCAGTCCATGGATCTCCAGGAAAGAAACCATCTAGCCTCTTCAGCAGTACAGAACATCCTACAGCTGCATGCAAAATACAGGCCAGTAAGCTGCTACTTTTCCTCCTCCATAGGAAAGTTGTTACTCAGCAACTCTATTCTGATCCAGATTTGACAGAACCTTCCCCCAGCCCCAGCAGCTAGCAAGCTCACTGCCTGGCCAGAACACACACCAGTTCCCCAGCACCAGTGCACACTTCCACCTGTGTGCCCCCGTTCCCTGGCTGCCCTTGGCCTGAGGGGCAGGAGCAGCCAGACAGCCCTTCCTTCTCTTTGTGGCAGGCTGCGGGAGCAGCGCGGCCACCCGCCCTCCCCTGCCGCCCCGCCCACCGCACACAGCCAGAGTCACTCCTTCTCCCTCCAAGGGAAAATGGCCTCCTGACCACCCGAGCTGGGCAGGATGGAGGAAGTCACAGGTCAGACGTGCTACCGCAGCCGGGGTTGAAACAGCAGAGACAGAGCTCTCAGAACCTGGAGCTCCATGCCTGGCCCCTGCCATGTTCCCAACCAATGGATGTCTCTTTGCTCCCATAGTGCTGCAACACTAGGTCCTTCAAGGATCATGCATCTTCTGCCCAAAGTTCTGATTTAGAGCCTCTAATGAGCCACTCTTTGCAAGGTACTACCTAAACCTCTCCATTTTGCAGTGATTTTACCTTTTTTTTTCCATCAAGACTTTCCTTACTGATAGGCCCCTTCTGCCCAAGATCTCAGAGGTGCCAGAAAACTCTAGAGTCAAAGCTTAAGAAAAAAATGCCAAACAAACAAAAATCCAAAACTCCACAACACCACCTTCCCTTTTCCAGTTACATTTCTCTTATATGACACTAGAACACTCCAGCATGAGTTAGTAGGAAAACCCACACTTGTCCTACAAATGACTATATACATCACTCCTTTTTCACAAGGAAGTGAAGAATCCAGATGCATGTCCACAGAGCAGGCCATCAACAGCAGCAGCAGCAACAACAACAAAAAAAGACAACCAGAATTCCCAGGGCTTTAACTCAAGCCTCATGTTGATGATGAGGATGCAAATACAAGGGAAGAAGCAAGATACAAGGACTAAAAAAAACCGCAAAGGTGAGCAAGCAGCATGGAGCAAGAATCACAAGAAACCTCAATAATTGGGTGTGGTGATGAAGGAAAGTGGGTCACGCAACAGCCCAGGGCAGTTTTCTCTGGACGTCAGCCGGTCTGAGTTCCCAGATGAAAGCAAGCCAGGCAACCTGCCCTTTCACATACTACCCCCTCTTCCCCCTCCCCATTCATGAAAATTGAAACTTGCAGGCATTTTGGTACCCCGTCAGAATTGGACGCTCTGCCTCCACCCTCTACACCTCCTCCAAGCACAGGCCCTGACAACCTGCAATGGCTTGGAACAAAGTCAGCTCCACCTGACACAAAGCCGCAAGCCTTGCACTTCGAAGTAACCCTGGGACTCGGATATCAAAAATATACACACGACTTGCAGCAGGAAAAAAAAAAAATTGCATTCACGAACACATCATGCATTTCACACAGTCAGCTTGAGACCAACATTATCCCCACTCCACATGCATGCCCTGCAGGCTCGGCATACCTGGATGCTGTGGGATAGCGTTGTTCAACAGGATCTCCATCTCATCATCATCGCTGCCCCCTGAGCACGGTGATGGAGATCCAATGCCCGAAGCCATGTCCTCCACACTGGGGGAGGCCTGGGCTTTACACAGGTTGTCTTCTTCTTGCCAGTCTGGCCAGTACTTCATTGAAAAGAAAAAGAGAAAGTTACAGCAAACCTGAACTCCGTTCTCCCAAGCAATAGTGCTACCAAGAGGATCTGTGAGAAAGCTTAGACAGCAACTTTACTGGCTTTGGAGCCTGTGGATAATAGAAACACTGGCAGCAAGTATCAGTTTAGAGTTGTGATAAAGCAGGCTTTAAAGACACCAGATATTAAACTGAGTCAGCAACTCATCTTTGGCGAGGAAGCCAAAACAGCTGTCCTAAAGGAAAACTCTCTCGTCCTCTGCAGCCGAGTGCCCTCGGTTATTTCTGCCTTGGGCCGGGAGAAGGCAGCGGGGCAAGCAAAGGCAGCCGGGCTTTCAAGGGAGCCCTGGGGCCGGCCGGGCGGCTGTCAGCGCGGTGCCCTGGCCAGCAGCCCCAACCCGCCCCAGGCTGGCACTGCAGCGCTGGCCCTGCCCCTGCCCCGCCGCCGGCCGCACACAAAAGGCCGGGCGGGCTCGGCAGCCCCGCTTCGCCGCCCCCGCCCGGAGCGGGGCTGCGCGGC
>VWPU01010059.1:0-66018 GCA_013398955.1 Callaeas wilsoni | reverse complement strand
TTCTTTTCCTTTTCCTTTCCTTTACCTTTTCNCCTCCCTCCCTCGCTGCCTTCCCGCCCCTCCTCCCCTCCTCCCGCGGCGCGGCACGCGAACCGCACGCGTCCCAACAAAGCTCCGGCCGGCCCGGCCGCCCCCCGCTCCCGCCTCAGCTGCTGCCTCCCGGCCCTGGCAGGAGGCGGTCCCGGGGCCGCCTGGGGCTCGCTGCGGCGGCGGCGAGCGCGGCCCCTCCGCGAGTCGCCGCTGGGGCTGAGCCCTGTCCCAGCCGGGAGGGAGGGGGGTTTCTTGCGGGGGAAGCAGGGCTGTGGAAACGCCTTACAGTTGTCCGGAGCGCGAAATCCGCTCCCGATGAAATCTCTTGGGTTTGCGGCATTATCTTAATTAAGATAATTGATTCATATTGCACCTGCGAGAGTGCGGGGAAAAGATGCCTCCCCAAATAGCTTGGAGCTATTGGAGAGAGGAAGCCGCGCTTATAATTGAGCGAGTGATTTACTGCCCGGGTAGCTCGGGCTGTTCGGGCTCTCTCCTTTCGCTGCCAGCTTTACCATTCTCTCCCTCTCCAGAGAGGCACCCACACAAAACGCGAAGGTTATCTTGAATTTAAAAAGAGAAGGAAAAAGGTCTCTTTCCGCTGTCCCTGTCCCTCCGTCCCATCCCACCGCACCGCCGGCGCGGGGATCGGGCTCGGGAAGGGCCGGCTTGGGTTTGCCCACGGGTTTTCCCCGCTCGCCCATTTCCAAACGCTGCGGCGAGAGGAGGGGACGAGAGGAGAGGGCAGCCCCACGGCCCGGATCACTCCGAGCTGTGACCAGCCTGCTCCCGCTGCCGTGGCCCGGGAATCACCGCGGGAGAAGAACTCTTTGAAGCGCCGCTCCGGTACCGGCGCTGTGCGGGGCGAGACTGCTTCGCACTCCGTAGCGTCTCTCTAGGATACAATGTACATCTGGGCTCGAAAATTCGTACGGCTGATTAAGGTGCCTTTTCTGCTCTTTACCCCCTTAAAACTCAGTGTATTAATTTTATTGAGCCTTTCCCCGCTAGATAAATGCTATTGTTATTTTAATTCTATAAATGTAAACTTCTATTTAGTTAATGGAAAATACATCACCACCAAGGTTTAATTATCAGCTTTTTAAATTACTCTTTTAGTCAAGTGCACACAATTATGAAATCACAATAGATTTAAAATATAATTCAAATTGATTAAAAAAAAACAAATCAGAGAAGTACGTACCATTAAAGCAAATGTCTAAATTGTATTGGTAGGCCGCCTACTGCCTGAGCTACAGTTTAAACAGCGTCAGCAGTCTTTGCTATCGGTGTCAAACCACCTCTGTTATTAGGAAAAAGGATTCTTATCAGAAGGGATTTAGATGCTGTTGTAACTGCAAAATCTAATTATTTTTGATCCAGGCATTTACCCCCAGAGTCCCACCTTGTTTAAATAAAGTGTTTTCTTTCCTCTTGAACAAATGCATTTCCATTTGAATTAAATATTGATAATTTGACCTTTTAGTTCCTTTAACTAATCAAAAGGGAAAAAAAATCCAAATGTAGATCCTAGTGCCTTGCCCTAGTGGGTCTTTCCGCTTGAATAGACACTGAGATTAAATGAGTCAAACTTCCTCTTTCATTGCACTCTCTTTGCACTAATTGCTTATGCAAAAATGCAGATTTGTATTAATTAGTAACTCCACTGATTAGTTCGGTGGTATTTTCACGTAATAAATCATGCTGCAGACACGATTTTTGGCACATCCCCAGTAGTGGCTCAGGATGCAATAAGTTTTCCATATTAAATAAAATCTTAGCCTAAATCTACCTTTTCGTTGCAGGTACACTGTGTACCACCTGCTGTACGCACCTGCTACGGGAAATTACCTTCTGTCCCTGGCAAGCCTCTTTCCTTGATAATACACTCCTCTTCACAGGGTGTAGACTTTAAAATGGGACGCATGAATCACAGAATCAAAGAAGGAGAGAAATCTGATGTTATTTTTAACCCTTTCAAATGAATAATGTTCATTTTTAAGGGGATAAAAGATACATGTATCGATGTAAGATACATCAATGTAGATTTTTTCTTTGCTTTCCTGTGCCCAGCCACATTATCTCCTTTTACAGCACCATTCACTCTGTGCTCAAATTATCAAACCCAAGCCCATTTTTATTTTGTACATTTCTTTCTATTTCCTCGAGCTGCAGAGGCTGAACTCCTACAAACGTGGCACTTGTTAACTGGAGTTCATATCTCAGCTGCATACAGAGGCCTCAGCAGCAACAAGACTCCACAGCATCTCTAATGGTATCTACACAGTACCAAACCCATCCCCGCTCGCTTGTATCATGAAACCTCTATAAAAATCTCTCTGGATCACACACAGGCTGATGTACAGCCTCCAGCAGCTGAGATCTACATGTGAAAAACCTTTCCCAATTCTTTCTAAAGCATCCTAGATATTACCTTTCTCCTGCTTCCCTCAGACTGAGTGGTCCATACTTCACACCATGTCCTCAAGCAAGGCAGCACAAGGCATTGGTTTGCTATCTACCACAACAAATAATGTCAACTGGTGCAGCGCTTGTTAAAAAGAATATGAGGCTCCAAAGGAATATAAAAGATGATGACAGTGGTGTCATTTCCTAACAGGTGATGCTTTCAAGGGCAGATCTCGACCAGTCTTTGCCTCTTTTCTGCTAAAACTCTCCCTCACAGAAGCAGGACTGTTGCCACAAACACACTTGCAGGATCTGGCCTTTGGCCTCAGTCTACGCAGTGCAATGGTGTGGAAGAGCATCAAACACAGGTGCCAGCAGATTATCCAAAGCTTTGCTGAGATTAAAATCTTGTCTCAATATGAGTTATTGCATATTCTCTAAATAGAAATCTCCTTAGTGGTGGCTTTAAAAGGTCTGCTTTTGTTTTCCTCTGAGAGAAAACAGCAGTTGAACCCCAGGCTGTGCACATAACAGCTTATGTGCTTGTTCCCTATGGCCATCCAATCTGAACATTTTGCCAACATTTTGCACTTCGTAGCAAAGCTATTGCTTCTGTTAGTGTTCCTTTACTGAAGAAAGTTAAAGCCAAAACGCTCCTAAAGGGTTATTTTAAAAAATGGTCCTGATTAATCTCAGAACATTGTTTAAGCAATATCCTGAGAACAAAACAAGAAAGGTTAAATCAATGATCCACAGGGATGGAAAAAGAGATTCAAATAATCATTAAATCTTATTACGTAATGCGGCTTTGTTTTTACCTCTTGGACTGAGTTCACACCTGGGGCTGTGCTTTAAGTGCTCCGCAGTGAGCTGGGCATGGTGGAGAATCATTTCCCATCACAGTACAGCGTAACCTCTACAGCTGTAGAACAGAAGCGGTCAGCTGAAACTCTTGCTAAGCATTTTAAGTGTATATGAGGATATTCTTAGTTATACACATCACCACATTTTAAGTGGTTGCCTTCCTCTGCCATTCCTGTCACCGCTCCCTTTTTACCCCCACAATTACCGCTGTTAGTTCCCAACATTGTGTCAAGTGGCTGAGAGTGTGTGTCATCACATGTGACTGCTTTTCAGAGATGCTCTGGGGACGGTAACTGTCCCAGCTATGAGCATGATTATCCCAAAATTCCACTGACATGATGTGCTCCTTCTCTGTGTCTCAAGGAGGTGTCTCAACTTCTAATTCACAAAGGACAGGATAAGCATTAGATAGCACACTTTGTTTGCCCCCTTTCACCGCAAAGATTCATATAAAAAATTGTATCTTGTCATCCAAAAAAGCATTTTTGTTCTTATATCACTTCCTGCAGAGTGTGATTTTATTGTCCTCCATTGGCTGCGGGCAGTCTTAAAATTCACCTACAGGAGGTATGGACATATCAAGGCCCTAGAGCTGAAGCTAAGCACAATAAATACATAAATAGATTGCAATCATGTTCCAAGGACTTTCAAAGGCAGATGTCCATGAGGATCAAAAATATGTCTAAACTCCAAAATATTTTGTTGTAAGTTCTTCTGCAAAATTAACTTTCTGTGATCTTTCAGTAGGGAAGATGAAAGCCTTGTTGAGATGCTCAGTGTAGGAGAACTGACAGCCATGACTCTAAGTAATTGTGGGAGAAGCATGGACAAGTTTGAAAAAAGCACTAGATGAGGAATGATCACTGTAGCCTGTCAGGTGCCCTTTGGAGAAAGCCGGCTGTAGTGGAGTTATGGCATGAGCAGCCATCGGTGTATCAGCTGAGGATGTTCTGGCTGGAGTAATCTTGCAGAGAGACATCCTTAATGCTGAGCTTTAGTCCGAAGCTCTAGGTGAGAGTATTTCTGAGGTGCTGGGACTGAAGTTGCATGCCACAATGCACACACGCTTCTCTCATGTACCAGGTGGATCTTTCCTAATAATTGGTGATGACTCCTGCCCAGGAAAACATTTCTCTTTGCTAGTCATCATGTGAGCCCAGATAAAATTATGTCCTGAAAACCTGTAGCTGTCTCATCTGGCCTAGTCCTTCTGTCAGCTTTCTTCTTAGTGCTGAACCTTTGCTTGGTTCATGCGGATTCCCAAGAGAGGAGGAACATGCTTGTAAATCACTGTTTTCTCTACAATTGAGCTCCAGTTACATGCCACTATGACAATCTAAATATTTACTCATTTTGTCTCTCTTCACCCTTGCAAGTGGATAAGAGCATCTGGCCCTTTGTTAGTAGTCTATTGCCAGTTTGCTAGAGCATCCAGTTGTTTATGTTCACTTGTCCGAGAGCACATAAACAGCCCTGCTCTCCACTGCTTTGCAGAGTGTGGTCACTGTTGAAAGGGGGTGTTAAACGTCTCCTTCCAATAGGAGTGGAGAATTCTCACCTGGTCACTCCTCAGGTGGCTTGCAGGTCTGTATTTGACAATTTCGCATATGAAGCAGTGGAGAAGAAATCTATGGGTTTTGCATTTCTGTGTATTTATCCTCAGACTTCATGCTGTGCTATTTACAGAATCTTTTCGTCACCACAACAACACTCAAAACCAATGACAAGACAGTGGAGAATGAGATCTAGCTTTTTTAAAACTGACTTTTAAAAAGCACTGGTGTAAGCAGAAATACAGAGCATAACATTAGATGTATTTTTTAAAGATCTATTTCAAACTATTATCTGTAGTTTTTCTGTATCCATGTCATCTCTAGGTAAACTGATGCTCTGTAAAACTATCGATAAAGAGAATGACTACATATTATTTCCAAAATTAATTTAAAGATTACAGTTGTCGGGGATTGAAAAGCAACTGTCAGCAGGTTGTTTGTTTTTGTTCGGTTTGCTTTTAACTAGGGGGTCAAGGTTCACAATAGCAAGAAGGTTTACCTCTGATAGATTTGTACTTCTAAAATGATTTATTGAACAGGATTGGCAATTTCAGTTGGTGTCAGGCATATACTCAATCTCAAGTGTAATTTATAGTCCATTTCTTCTACTGCAGATCCACAAGCAGTTTTAAGTTTCCTGGATCACCTTGAATTCAAATTTTCTGTTGAAAGTTTGGGGCAGCTCATTCAGTAGCTGCTGTGAACAAACACGCGTGAGAGCTCTGAACAGGAAGCAGCAGTGATGAGGAGTCAGCCTGGCCAATGGCTGGCAGCACTGTTTTATTCCCACCCCTGCATGAAGGAGTGAGAAAATGAGCCCAAGTGTGCCAATGTAGGTGCACGTAGCACCCGAGGGCTCAGTAAAAGCCTTGTGATCACTGCACATCTTCTAGCTCACGAGTCTGTGGAGCTGGAAGCAGAGCATTATGTCACCATGTGCAGTTGGAGAAATGTAACAGCTTGATGCTGTTCAGGGTGGGAAGGCTCACTCCCTCTGCCTACTTTTCTATTTCTCTCTCCTTTTTGCTCTTGTTGGTGTAATCTGCCAGTCCTCTGAAACAGATCTGGTGTCTGTGAGACTCGGTTTAGAAAAGTCGTTTGTCACTGAACTGGCTCCATTGGCTCGTAGAAGACCCGACAAACACCTTCACACGTGCAGGATAAGAGGCAGAAGCACACAGCCAGGAGCAGAATAAAGACACAGAGAGAGGGGGAAAAGGAATAGATGGAGATTTTCTGCTGCAATGTGGTTCTGCATTGAGCCATCATGACTGGTGGCACTTCACCATTTTCTGCTCCTTGTTAAACCATCTGGGATGGACCTGCTGAAAACATCGTTAGCAAGCTAGATGAACCTTTGATCTGGTCCAGTACAGGATGACCATGTTATTATGTTTACAGTATTTTGTCCTTTTCCTCATTTTTAGCTTTGCAGGAATGGCAGAAGGGAAGTCCTGCCTATCCTAGTTTGGATCCCTGAAAAAATGATCCCTTAGGTGTCTTCAGTGAAGCTGAAGTCTCCCTGGATGGCTTAAGCCCTTGTCACCTTACCCACCGCACTGTCTACCTGCAGCATGTTCCCATCTCACTCCAAGTTAACCCCAACGTGTCACCTCTGCTCGTTCACTCTGAACAACAGACACACAATCCTGCTTAGATCTACATTTTCCGTTTGAAGAGATGGCAGCTTTCATTTATCTGGCCAATAGGATTGTTTTAGTCGGCAACCAAACTAGCAAGAAAATATCCAGCCAAATTCTGGTGTTCTTTAAGACCAGGTTGGAGGGAATTCTGTAACAGGATTCACAGCAATATTTGGGAAGAAACACACAAGAGTCCATATCAGACTCAGAGAAGGAGGCGTTCAGTGTCCATCGCTAGTGGCACAGGACTTCATGCATCGACCATCAGAAGCTTCCTTCTAACAACCTTAATGCTAACATTTATTTGATAAAAAGATTTCGTATTTGCTATGAATCCTTTTTACAAATAGGAAAACTCTTCTCTCTAAATGCTTGAAATTGTTAAGTAGACCTTATGCTAAAGGCAACTTAAGTGATGCTTTGCTGTGTTTCGTTTCCAGTTAAGTGCAAGAGAACATGTCTTCATTTCTTTGAATTAAGATACAAATTAGAGATAATATTCTTGACCATTATGGTGAGGGAATTTACAAGGGACTGAAAACAAACCTTTAGTGACATACAGACATTAGAATATTAAAGGAAGCAAAAAAAAAATTGATTAGATATTTTGCTTCATACAGGCAACAGAGAAGAAATGGAGCACCTGCACTGAAGTTCATTTGTGTGTATTACTGCCGTGGTGGAGAGATGGATGGTGATGGGGGCAGCGCTGTGCAGATGAGTGGGAGGAGTGGGGGAGGACACAAAACAAGGTAACTTAGAGCCACTTCTGTGCTCATTTGCCTCCTGCATTCCCAATCAACTTCCAAAATAAATCAGAGAAGATGAAGAATGTCTCCAACTTATACCAGCTGCCAGTTGCCTTGCACAATGAAAATATGCTGAGAGGTACTGCTGTGCTCCATGATCTGCAGGGGCCGTGGAAGCTCACAGCAGTTACTGGCGTATCCTCAACAGGCTCCTCTGCTTGTCATCCAGGACCATGCCATGGTCACACAGGAGCAGAATTCTGTCTGTGGGTGCTCAGTTCTGCTCCGGAATTGCGGTAATGTCTGAGCACAAATTTCTCTTTTTCCACCTCTGTCCCCAGTCCAGCTCAGCACATATATAATTGAAGATGGCAGAGAGGGGTAGCTGTAAAGTCAGCAATAAAGTGATGATAATGACAATGTCCCTCTTCTCCTTTGCAAAAATTGCCTGGTTTTTGTGGCAGAGAAGATGGGGAAGATGTCCTTTTATTGTGTACTCAATAGAGCTTTATTAGATGATGAAAATAAGAAAGCTAACTCCCCTCAAAAAAATCTATCTCACATTTGCATTTATTTAAAAAAAAATCTTTCTCACATATTCTAGACAAGAAGTAGTTATACTCTATGTGCTCCATTTATTTCCATATAAGTAAATTCATATATATGTATGTGTGTATGTATTGAAGGATTACAAGGCATGGTACAAATTATACAAGTTGTAAGCAGAAAAAAAAGATTATCTGCCACTAGATTGTTTAATAAGTTGGCAGAAATAAATATCTGTATTGACTTTTCTTCTTCTCAACCCCACGTAAGGTTCGGTGCCACAGTCGGTCTTCCAGCCGATCGTGCCCACCAGGAGATGGCACTGAAGAACCTGTCCTACAGGCAGAGCCGAGAAGGCAGAAAACTGCTGCACAAACCGGCTCTGTGTTTGTGAATACAAGATAATTCAAAACGTATCCTCGATAGTATTTGCTTTTAGGAAGGACGTAAGACTTTTTTTTTTTTTTATTTTGTTCTCAAGCATGATGAAGAAGAGGCTAAACAGTACCTGGTGAATGCCATCTGAGTTTGCCTAGTGAAGTACATTGTTGTTTTCTCAAGTCCTCTTATCAAACTACAGCACTGATGAGCTTTCGAATACAAGAGCTTCTGAGCAAAAAGATGTTTGCTCATATAATTATTATTTATAACTCCTGTTTTCTGAATGAACAATCAAGTTATTTTGAATAGAACTGTAATTCTGACTGAGAAAAGGCACTTTAGCATATTCACGTGGAAACATATTTTTTAACATTTTAATAAAAAATGCAAAGGATTTTCTGGTGACATGAACATTTCCATCTTTTAAAGACTTATCTGGTATATACTGAATATTTCTTTGCCTTCTTGCAGAATTTCAGTAAATTCATATTCCTGTCGTAAAATGCAAAACAGTGCTTTCAGATAGGTTCCTACTATTGAATGACAGCAGAAGGGATGTAAGTCTTTCAGAGACAGCAGCAGAGACATGAAAAGAAATTAGCCACTTATAACATTTTTGGGGAAAAGACTATTTACTTAAGAAAATGTAGAGACTATAAGATGGAAACTTGCTCCGATCTCTTCCTCTCCAATAGCTGTTACTTCTCATGAAGATTGATTAAAATGTCTTCAACATGATCTAAATGGCACTTATGCCTCAGGGTTCACTTCGTGTCTTTTGATGCGTCCCTGATCAGGCTTTGTTTTGGGAGGTGTGATGGTATAGGACCATTAACCGTTACCAGTAAGTGCTAATGTTAATTACATTAAGCACAATCCTCCAGTTGGTCCATCTGTTACTCATTTTTTATGTGCTACCTATTATTGTTTGGGGTTTTCTCAGTGCTCCAGAAAGATATCTTCTAGTTTTCTCCTCGGCTTTATTTAAAAGATGTTAATTTATGTATACCTCAATGAAATACTTACACACATTTGAAATTTAGCTTTCATTTTTGAGTGATTTCTTAAATATTATTTTTGCATGTGGTTTTAGTATGTAGTTATGGTGTTGCACCTGAATGTTTAGCTTAGTAAACCGCATCGGCATCTTGTATTTCATATACTGTGCATCCTGAAAATTATCAATGTCGTATTTTTGGATGAATTTGGGCTGTTTTCCTCACATTTGAAAATCATAGTTTGTTTCTTCGCTATCATTGTGTGCAAATTGCATAGGTTTCCGTTTCCCTCGCTGTATTTCCCCTTACTTTTTGGCTAATTCCAAACTGAAAATGGTATTTTTGGTATTATTCACCTGCTTCTTCTGGTCGGACTCAGCTGTGCCACTGGCTGAAGATGCAGGAACATGGACAGGCTGCTGATCTATAGCTCTCGGCCCGCAGCGCTTCGTGCACCGCAGCTAATTACTGTAAAGTCATAAGCCGACATAAAGCGGTCAGAATAGGATTTAGATAATTGCAGTGTGTTTAAACTGGGGCTCCTGGCTGGTGCAGGCACCCCCCGGGAGCGATGCGGGGCCGGCGGGCGCGGAGCCGGGGAAGGGACGGGCGCGGAGCAGGGGCAGGAACGGGCGAGGGGCACGGACAGAGTCGGGCGAGGGGCAGGGACAGGGACGGGCGAGGGGCACGGACAGGGACGGGCGAGGGGCAGGGACAGGGACGGGCGAGGGGCACGGACAGAGACGGGCGAGGGGCAGGGACAGGGACGGGCGAGGGGCAGGGACAGGGACGGGCGAGGGGCACGGACAGGGACGGGCGAGGGGCAGGGACAGGGACGGGCGAGGGGCAGGGACAGGGACGGGCGAGGGGCACGGACAGAGACGGGCGAGGGGCAGGGATGGGCGCGGAGCCGGGGCAGGGACGGACGCAGAGCAGGGGCAGGGATGGGCGAGGGGCAGGGGCAGGGACGGGCGAGGGGCAGGGACAGGGACGGGCGCGAAGCAGGGACAGGCGAGGGGCAGGGATGGGCGCGGAGCAGGGACGGGCGCGGAGCCGGGGCAGGGACAGGCGAGGCGCAGGGACAGGGACGGGCGCGAAGCAGGGACAGGCGAGGGGCAGGGATGGGCGCGGAGCAGGGACGGGCGCGGAGCCGGGGCAGGGACAGGCGAGGCGCAGGGACAGGGACGGGCGCGAAGCAGGGACAGGCGAGGGGCAGGGATGGGCGCGGAGCCGGGGCAGGGACAGGCGAGGGGCCGGGGCAGCAGCGAGCGCGCAGTTCTCCCCCCGGGTAGGGGGCATCCGCCGTCCCGGGGGAGGCTCCTCCGACCGTCCCCCTCCGCCTTCGGGTCTGCCAGCCCTTCCCTGACTGCCTCGCGGCTGGAGAACGTTACAGAAAATCCGAATAACTGGGTTTGGGATGGTTTTTAACATGGAAATTTGAGCACGGAGAGAATTGGGAAAGTAAAGTTTCCCTCCCACATTCAGCAACTTTATCGGAGTTAAACAAGAAGCTGGTCCTGAGAACCACTTTATTCGTAACATTTGAAGTTTCATAAAACAAAGGGAGGGGTTGAGGTTAAGATTCAGTTTAGTATTTGGGAAAACCAGTGCTGCAGCAGCAGGATTTCTGCTGGATTTGCAAAGCCATGGTATTGATATAACCCTGTGTAAATGTCTTGTCAAATTCAGAGCAGCCATAGGGGCTTGGGCACCTGTAGGCTGACAGTTAACACTCAGTTTAGGGTTTGGAAAACGTATTTTGGAGCCATCTTACTGCTTATATGTAAGGTAAGGCTGCCAGAGCTAAGGGGAAAGTAGGTCTGGAAACATGCAGTGGTCTCATTCAAATTATCTGAGTAACAGGGCAGTTCAGAACAAGTTCTGGAAAATCAGATCTCAGCAGAAGTTTCCTGTGGTGACTTGAGATGTCCTCCCAAACAGTCACATAGGGAAATAATTTAATACCTTTATTCTTAATTTTCACCTAAGTCTTGTGTTCACTCTTATGGGCTTACAGTTGTAGATAGAATTAAGGGGACATGAAATACTGACAAGCACATTTCTCTCTCCAGTCTGTAGGATACTCTAAGGCAATTTCAAGGCTGAATTTGAATGTTGTATTCCTCTTTTGCAGGATTTGTAGGTGATTTTGAGCTTTCTAGAAGTCCAAGAGTAAACATAGCACAAGGAGTTAGGACAGTAGGGTTCACGGATGGATCTCTCCTGCAATGTTTGGCAAAGTTACATGAGATCATTTGTGGACTGGCCTCATGAATCTGGTGCCTTATTCTGAATTTTCAGGTAGGAGTATTGTTGCTGTGCTTTTGTGAGGGCTACAGGGGAGTACGAGAGAACTAGGACTGCAGGATCAGGTTTATGTATTCATCCCTTCAGAGAGGAGAAAGAGTGGGTACAAAATGAAGGTTTCACCTGAAGTTTTGGATAGCTCTCCTGAAAGTTATGGTCAAGATTTTGCTTTGGGTAGCCATACAAATAAATACCAAGATGAAGTGAGGAGAAGCTAATGTGATATTTTCAAGTTTGGAGTGGCTTTAACAACAGTTTATCTGTTTAGGGACTCAAGTTTGGTTACAGAGAGCAGTACTACGCATTTCAAAGCACGCACAGGGTTAGTACTGATAGATGCGATATACTTCAAAGCAGCCATGAGATTCTGGGGTTTGGTAGGGGCTAGTGTTAAGGTTTGAAATTCTGCAGAAGCAAGTTAAGATTTGCAGGTTACGTCAGACTTTCAACAGATTATTAGATGACGCCTGTTGCAGTTAGCTTGGAATCTGTAATTACGGCTTTAAAGAGCTGAATTTTTTGGGCAGCAGGTGGTGCTTGGTCCACATGAGCCTCGCAGTAGCCGTTAGCCGTTGGACCGCTTGCTGCGACATCGCATTCCGAGGTGGGGGCTGCACGCTGCCCGTTTCTCACTGAGGGCTCTCAGCAGGACAAGTGATGTGATTACAGGTGTTTGTATTTGTGCAAATCACCAAGAAAACCGGCATTTATTGGAGGAGGGAACGTGTATGTGGTTGCATTTGAAGCAAATCATGATCAGGATGATTATGATAGGGAATATCAGAAGTGAAAGGAGAGAGAACTCTTCCCCCTGCCTCACGCAGCCAGGAAGCTGCTGACACATCTTTGTCTGAACCTGTCTCTGAAAAACAGGAAAAGGAATCCACATCCAGAAAGCACACACACACAAAGATCAGCAGGTGCTGGTGATTTCCAGGCTCCTGTGGACATCCATGGGATGGACACCCCAAGTAGAGTGCTGAGTACAGTGTTTTCCAGCTGATCTTGCTTGGCCACGGCATTTTGAGATGGGACTTTGTTCTCAGTGCTCTCCTCTCCATAGCCATGAGCTTTGCTATGATAATATTTTCAGACTTGCACAAGAGACTTGGAAGACTATGTCCTGTTTCAGAAGGTGACATAATTCATCAGAAGGACAGGGATGTGCTCCTGTGGCAGCCAGAGCAGCCCCCAGCCCAGCACGGGCTGGGAAGCCGTGGTAACATGATGCTCTCCCTTCTCCCACTCTGCCAAGTAAGAGATGCTCAGCAGGGGAGTGTGCAGTACTGGCACTGGCATGAACAGCAGCATGAAGCTGCAGCCAGGCAAGACAAATTAGGAAATGAAAATCATGAAAAAATAGATAGTGCTTTACTGTCAAAATGTGCCATGGAAATAGATGGGTTATGGGAATTTCTTTGTTTTAGCCAGAAGTGCCACGTCTCTCCATTCCTGACGAAGATTTTAGTTTTGGATCAGAAAAGCCAGCTCAAAGGAGTAGAAGGATACTGCTTTGGTTTGTCTGGGAAGTCTGTAATGGCACCTTAGATAAATGCTAGTAAGGGACTGAGAATCTAACAATGCTTGGAAACAAAGAAAACCATCAGTCATATTTTTTGCTTACTACACCTTGAAAAACAAAAGCGGTGATGTCATAGATATGCAGTCCCTGACAGTTGTTGACAAGGCAGAGGCAGGTACCTCCATTGGAGCCGCTGGCCATGCTCCATCTCCTCTGAACCAGAGCCCTGACATGCCAGCATGTAGCCAGAGGATGTGATGCTCGACAAGCAGGTGCAGTCGAGTCCTCTCATACAGTAAAGGAGTTATATTTACAAGCTGTACCTCCAATGCACATACAATAACATAGCACACTTAGAAAGATTTTCTCTGAAGTGACCTCCATTGGCAGCTGCCATGTACTGTGTCTGTGCCTGTAACGTGAAGCAGATCCCCAGCCGTGCTGGGAGCATTGACTCCTGCACACACAGCAGCTGGGAAGTTGGGGTTGTGCTGGTGCGTGTGCAGTTAACAAACATGATCCCATTTAAACTGTCGAGAACTTTTACATCTTAAATCTTTAAGTTTTAAATTTCTCTTTAAATTATTCCCTTGTTAATTGGAAATATTTTTTATTTTCTGAAAATACTAATATTACCTTGGCAGAACATAATGTATCTAGGCACTTGGAAGAAGGCTTACAGGTTCCTTTGACACAGACAATTTCCAAAATTGATTTTCAAAAATTTTCAAAATTAAACTGTTTTCATTTAGATGCCAGCAAGTTGGGTTTTTAAGATATTTGCTCTTGCAATTCCTGTAGAAATTGGGTATTTTCCAGATATGTGGTGTTTTCAATGCTGACACTTGGTGGTGCTGTAGTAAATAGGTTCGTATTTTTCTGCGGCTGTTTCTCCACTGCGACTGGTTTACTCCTCTCCTCCATTTGGAGATAGGCTTGGGTGTCGTCAAAGTCCCAGAGAAAAAAAATTATTCACACTCCTGAGGAACTATGATCCGTTTATCAGCAGTTCTTAATAAAAAGAACTAGAATAACAACAACAACAAAACCACAACTGCCTTTATGGTGCAGTTTCCTTTCAAAATGCATAAGCATCATTCAAGTGAAGAAGTACAAATACAGGCAAGGTCCAGCAATTATAAGAATCATTAATTGTAAGCATCAGCACAGAGGGGAAGCTCCAAAAAGGACTTTGAGAGACCATGGAGTCCATCCTCTTCATGAAGGAGCAAGGATAGCTGGAGGTCTGCCAGCTTTCTATGGAATGCTAATGTAGGCTTTATGAGAATACCTCAAATGCTTTGATGTGTTTTACATGCACGTCTCCCACATGGGATCTTTGCCTAAGTAAAGATGGAGGTGAGGCACGTGGCATTTGGGGGTTTCAATCTGAAATAGCTGTATATGCCAGTGGACAGTGCAACTGAGATTTCGGCTGGTTCCAGCATTTCTGTGGGGTCCAGCCTGTAAGTCCACAGGTGCCAGAGGAACTGCAGGAGGCAACAGGAGCTGCACGCATGTTCTGCTCCCTTGCTTTGCTCTGAGACTCTCCAGGTTTTCCTTCTGACACCCAAAAGCTCGGCATGCCCTCTGGCTTTCCCCCCCGAGAGGCCTCATGGGTGTTCATGGCGGGCAGGGACAGGCGAGGCGTGAAAGGAATTCACTGCAGGTGATCCTGCCATGATCTCAGCAAGGTTCTTCTGTTGGGAAGGAGGTGCATTCGTGCATGGCTGTGATGAGAAGCTGTCTCTCTGCTCCCACTCCCACAGGCTCAGCCCACCACCTTTGCACAGCTCCAGATTCTGTTTCAGGCAGGAAATAACCCACAGGGACAAATGACCTTAATTATTAGGGCTAAGATTACTTGTTTAAGTGCAGAATCTTAGAATTAACACAAGAAATAATCAAGATACGTTGTTGTAATTAAATTGAATCTGTTCTTTCCTCCCCGAAGATTTCCCTCTAAATCTGATTTTTTATTCGGTTGGCTAATCAGTATTAAAGACCCAAAGAAGTGGTGGTTCACACATGATAAACATGACCTAGAGCACGGCTGCTATTACGGGCTTCCTGGGAAGCGCTCAGGTTTCAGGCTCCAAAAAACAATGCTGTAGCTGACAAATTGCAGTGAACACACACGCATGGAAGGAATAAGGTTCAGAAGCACAATGAATGTGCTCCTGCTGAAACAACAGAGGCACTAAGCTGATGTGGAAAAAATTGCCTCCTTAGGCAGAAAAATATGTTCTTACTTGGTGATTCTGTGTGGTGAAAGCCTCAAAACATATGGTAGGATCAGTTTTGGTTTTGGACACATTTTAATGCTTTTTAACATGCGAGCTTCATACATCATCGGTCTTGACAGGTAAAAGTGAGCTGCTTGTCACAATCTGCTGCTTCATGAAGGCTTTTTTTATGTGTGCAGACTTTGGATTTGGGGCAGAAAGAGGGAATTATGTGTCAGGAGGAAACAAAAAGAGATGCCATTGTCAAATTATGAATGGGAGAAATTGGAACATATACCACTTACTCAAGATCTCAAAAAGGGAAAAAAAAAAAAAAAGGGAAGAAAAAAGGCTGGAAGGTCCCTTCATTATTTGAACAGAATTTAACTTTTTTTTCCCCAGAAGAAAAACATGTGTGTGCCTTTATTTGTTTTCTTGGTTTTGTTGTAGCTGTTAATCCCTATTTCTCTTAATATCTGAAGATCAGATATGTTTTCTAAGAGAAGAATTTTTGTTTAATCTTCACCTGGAGGATAAAGTTTACTTTCCTTTGCACCATGAGGTCTGTCCTTTTTACTGAAGGGTTATATTATGTGTGATTTTCCCCTGGAAATTATAGAGAAACCCTGACTCTTCTGGGAAGTAAGAGAGCAAAACCTAGTTTGTCTGACATATTGAAATGGTTTTGCTGAACTCTTCTCCAGAATTGTGCTCCATTTTATTTTAAATCTGCTTTAGAATCAACATCAAGCATTGCTTGAGCTCTTATTTCAGTCCCCAATGTACCTAGTAACTTGTAGGTCAGTCATTAATTTACAGATGCACATTTACAGATGCAACTGTGTATCCTGTTACTCCTGCTGAAACTCCCTTGCCATGTCGTGGGAAAACTCTAGGAGGATCTGACCACTATTCTCTAAGAATATGTTTCCAGAATTAATTCCAATAGTTTTCCCTGGAAGAAGTGTTTTGTTTCTTTTTTTAAAATTTACTTTCTATGTTTATTCACAGAGAGATATATACCTGTTAAGCACAGGTAGTATTTCTTTTTTGTTTTCAGGATTGTCTTATTTAGTCTTAGCCAGTGGATTTGATGTAGACACTCCCTGTTCTCAGGGTGGTTTTTCTCTCCCAGAGTTGGGAGAGTTTGTAAGCTGGACCTTGCAAAGGAAACCAAAGCCACAAATATCATGAAGAAAAGCAAGCAATAGTTATTTGTACACCATGTACCCTGTGCATACCTATCTTATCCCAAATCAAGCAACTCAGCAGACAATAAAAGCGGATGTTGCCAGGATCTTGCTCAGCAAGAGCCCTGAGATGGCCAAGGTGCTTCTGCATTTTCCTGGTGCTGTTACTCTCTGTCTTGGTTGGGGATGCTCTTCAGACAGCTCGCACCTCCACCTGGGTTTGGGTGCAGGCAGATTGTGTGTTGATCTTGTTTTGTATACACTACTACTCATATCGCTGAATTAATTATTAAAAATATTGAGGAAGAAAGTAATCTTTGTGAAAGATTGCATGCTTTTAGACTTGAGAAGATGCAAACCATATTAAAAATAGAACTTCATTACAAAACACATATTTTAGATAGCAAAACCAGAATGACACCTGTATATCAAAAAGGTATGATTCATCATGAATGAAGAAAAACTTGCCTTCAACCACCACTTAGTAGTTACTGAATATAAAATACATGCACTCGGATTTAAATAAAGATGAACAAGAAAGAGTCTGAGAAGGACCTCGGCCTGAACCTCACTGTAATATTCTATATACAAATAATTTTAGTATTATTATGGTGCAAGTCTTTCTGCAGAATTGAAAGAATACTGGATGTTAGCACCCAGCTTACTCACAAAGCAGAGACTGACAGTGAAGAACTAAATCTTCTTCCATGACAGGTGTTCTAATATACAGACTGTATATAGGAGACAGTGGGAATTGGACAATCCCATTCAGAGCCAAAAGAAATGCTCCCTGAGGAAGCTTTGCTGGCTGGCAGATGATGGACACAGTGGCATGATCCTCCCAGGAAGAACAGCTATATCCAAACCCTCCTGTCCAGACCTTCTGCATGCCTGGGCACTGTGGCCCAAAAACATCTCTCTAGGTGGTGATCCCGCTGCCAAAGCACAACGTTTAAGATTTCACTTCATTCCAAACTTTCCATGAAAGATGTAAGAACATGCTGCAGGAGGTCCTGTGCCTGGATGGATGTGTAAGAGAGAGCCTCTGTTGTTGGAGCAGCTCTGGCAGCTGCGGACTGCCAGACCCTCGCTGCGATTGCAGCTCTAGCCTCTTACTCCTGCAGAATGAATAGCTGTGGGATATAAGGTCTTTTTTTCATATTGTTGATGGTTTATTGGTTTGGGGTTTTTTTTTTAAAGGTAATTTCTGGCCTAGCCCTATGATTCATACCATGGTAAACAACCTCAGCTCATATCAATAACTGAACTGATTTTAATAAACTATTCCACATAAATAGGAGAAATCTGGTGTTGAAATGTCCTGGTCATCAGGACTTCGCTCTTATTGCTTCATACAGAACACAATGCTCCTAATCAGAGCTAGAAGTAAAGCAGTCGACTAAAGTATGTATGGCTCAGATTACAGTGTTTGCCTCCTCCAGACCGTGCCAAGGCAGATGGGAATCTCTGCAGAGGACTAGTCTATTAACTGCAGCACCATTATTTTTGCCATTTCACCTTTTAAAAAAAACTTCTTTTGTCTTATCTGTGTACCCATAACCTAAAACCTGACTTCCTGAGCCATATGATTACAGCTTCAGTGAGTGGCAGCCTGTGAGACACAGAGCATAGTCTGAGTGTTGCTGATGAGCAGTCAGGAGTTTTTGACAGAAAACGTTCCTTTGAAAGCAGTTTTGATTAGTTTTGCTTTATAAATACGTATGAATGCTAGATCTCATTTGCAGGCTGCTAAAGTGCGCAAAGGAATCGTGGCCAGATGCTTTCATTGTGCTTTGTGCTCTGGCTGAACCTTGTAAACAAGCTATAACCCTCAAAGCAAATTTCAGGTTACACATCCTGCAGGAGGTGTATGCCTGCTCTGCTTTAAAACCATACACTGTGAGAGTAGATGCTACTTTTGGCTTTCCTCCTCCAAAAATTTAGTTTATTATTGCTTAAAAATAAAAGTTTAAGTCTTTTATCTGTGATGTGTTACATTATCATATAATATTTCTCCCAGCAAGATGAGATAACAGTGAGCCATGACTGAGGGAACAGCATATGGGAAGAAAATACCTTTTGATCCATCTGTCCTTGCGCACTTATGGCAGTGAATTACAGCTGCCAGGGGGATGTACTGAAGTACATCTGAGGCTGCCTTACACCCTGTGAGCAGCCAAAGAGCATAGGGGCACCCAGGCTCTTTCACGTAGGGGATAACTTGGGTGTCAGGAGCATTTTGTGCATCACCTCAGGGGTCACCTTCCAGGTGACACCTGTTGGGCCAACACCTGGGGCACCATGGGGAACTGTGACTGGGACACCTCTCCTCCACAGCTGTCCCATTCTCTCCCATCTGGGGCACGGTTCAGCTTTCGCCTCCAGGAGCTGGGCTGACAAAGCTGCCAGCTCCCTGGTGCCAGCAGCCGGCTGCCAGGCACCAGTGCATGGCAGTGCCTTCCCCACACTGAATGGAAGGAAGAGGTGGTGTGGGGGGAACACCCAGTGCTGCCGGAGCAGGGCTGTGGCAGCATGCACACCCTGTTTCACGCAGCCTGGCCATCGGGCTGCTGCTCTCAGAAGCTCTCACTGGAGTGAATATGCAGCCTTTGCTTCTGCTGCTCCCCCTTGTGTGGCAATATCCATGGTGCTGGATGAATCCCAGGTCTGGGACTGCTTTGGGCACCTATATGAGGTGTGCCTGACCTCAGCTCCTCTGGCTGTTCACCTGTGGTCCTACAGTCTGCCTTTCCTCAAGCTGCTGCACAAAACAGAGCCTTTCCCCCCTGAGGACTGTGGTTTTGTGTCATCCAGAAATACATATCTCACCACACGTCACTTGGGCTGCTGTTGCTGCTGCCCATCCTGCCCCTTCTAGGGAGGTTCTGCTTGTCCAGTCTGTGCTTCTGCTTGATGTTCTTAGCCAGAAAGACTTGCTGGAAAAGGGCAGTTTCCTATGGATTTACTTGTGTGTATTTCTGTCTGCTGAGCTGCAAGTTCCATTTAAAATAATTTTTCATGAACAGGGCATTCAGGACATCCCTCTCCACAGTGGCCTCCTGAATTTCTAGCAAGGGGTGGACTCTCATTCCACATCTCTTGTTGAGGTCATTAATAAGCCTCTCCCCTTTCCTGTGAAATGTGGGAACTTAATTTTATGTCTTCTCTTCCAAATGGGGCAGAAATAAGTCAGAGGTTCAAGAGTAGCTCAGGAAGGAGGAGAAAAAGGTGATGGTGAGCACAGATCCTGGTTTCCTTAGGGAAACAGCCCAGAAACAGGATGAAGGTGTATATATAGAACTTACAGTTTTATCTCCTTTCTGATAAAGCAGTGCCATGGAAAGTAGCTGGGTACAGGGAAAGTGGCTTTTCAGGACATTAAGTTTCCTGCAGTGTCCAAGTGGGGACAATGTGTTTTTTAACTGGTAAAAGAGCTGTTTCAAAAGGCCCTTCCTCCCCTCCAAAGCCTCACAGCCCCTCCTGTGTTTCTGAGATTGCATCTGGAAGGAAACAAAAGATGCAAACATCAGACCCAGTGTGCTAACTGAAAAAGATATTTTTTCAGTCAAGCAGATGGTGAATAGAAACCTGCCATAGAAACCAGCTTACGCAACCCTTCCCAGCCCGTGTGTGCCTGGTAAATACAAACTGCCAGATAGAACAGCGAGATAGAGCTGGGCACAACAGCTCGTGCTATTAAAACACTGACCCCAGGAGCACACAGAAATTCATAATGAGCTTGTGAAGGAGACATAAAAGTGCAAACACGGTGATGTAATCCGAGGGCTGTTCCAAGACCCTACAGTTATGGCTTCTGTTCATTTTAAGGGCCCCCCAAACCCTATGAATCACCAGCAGTGATATGAACAAGCCCTCTGTGGGAGCACAAGTCAGCCAGAGGTAACAGTGGTGGCTGCTGGAAGCTGCACAGGCTGCGGCTCAGCTGGAGGCACAGGAAGACAGAGCGAGGCAGCCACCACCTGGCTCTGCTCCTGGGGGCAGGGAAAAGCTGTGGAAGGAAAGGTGAGGAGGCAAAGCTGCAGGGAAAGAGGAAGATGGTGAGGCTGCAGAAAGCAAGAGGCACACGACCACTGTGAAGATGGGGGTGCCACAGCGCTGTGCAGGGAACAAGGCACAAAAGCACTTTTGGAGCACGCTGGTCCCAGGTGAACATCAGATGGCACTGAAACCCAAGGCACAATACCCTTGGCTTGTCCTGGCTCCTTCCAGCAGGATGGCCAGGAGATACGTGAGGATGAGGGCAGCTGAAGGAGAAGAGGCAGCCCAGATATTTGTCCATCTCCTATGTTATGATATGTTAGAAATTAATTATGTGGATTAATTGTTTACCACGAGGACCTGAGTTGTAAGAAGGATTTAATGTTGGATGGCAGACAACGTCGGCTGGGATCTTTAGTGCATTACATTAGCCACTTTCTATTTATTCAGGCCTCACCTAAAAATTGTGGGTATTTCAGGGGATAAGTGCTGTTCAAAACAGCCTGGTTTAGCTCACTTGGATCTGTTCTTACGGGTAGGAAAATATATACAAAATTTGAATTTTCCTGAAGTGTTAGAGGGTATTTTCTATTGCTAGGATAACACGATCCAGTCTGGCAAAGACTGGCATTTGACTTTTACATACTCTGAACAAACCTATTGATTTTACTGCTGGTTTTCTGACTCTCACTTTTTTTCCCCTAGATTTAAAAACTTTTATTTAAAACAGTCACTTGAGCCTCTCACATAGGTTGCATATGCTGACAACTCTCCTGTGTCCACATCTTTCCTTATAGAATCGTATTTTTGATTGACTTTCATACAGCAGAAGCTCCCAGAGGATCTCGTTGAACCATATGGGTCCTATCTTTTGACATAACAATTATTGCCTGATAATAGCACAATAGCAATAGCAGCATGTTTGGGAATCAACAGTGAAATACTAATGAATGTTAATTCATTGTTTTAATTTACTACATTTGTTTTGTTGATGTACTTATTAACCTTCAGGTCTGTGGTTAATAAGGCATTCTATTTTAAGGTATTATTATCTGGGGGAAGAAGAGAAAAACAACACTGATGAAGTTGGACCATTTGCTCTTCATCTCATTCACATTTTGATTGGTAACTGACAGCAGATTTAACCACTGACCCATAGACTGAAGGGACATTGATATAATTTTAATAACACAGTGAGAGAGGCACAGTTTTAGAAAGAGACGGCACAGCTCATTTTAGCAGCACAAAGGACATTATGGCCAGGAATGGCACGCATGGCACGAGGCAGCCCAAGGACTCTCCTGGTCACACGAGCTCCGCGCCGCGCCGAGTGCGCGCCCAGCAAAGCCAGCGGCCACCACGGCCCAGCTGCACGACAAAACCAACAGCGAGTGGAGCACGAGGCTGTTCTGTAGTGCACAATCACTTCCCACGGGGAAAGGGTTCCTCCTACCTGTTTTAAGTGACTCCCTCCCAATTCTTCTGCCATTTCATGGTCATTCTTCCTGGCTCCTATGGCCACACTGATGTGCATATGGCCTGTTCGTATGTACTCAGCTTCATTCATTTAACTGGCATAGGATTTGGGAGTTCTCAAGACATGAGAGGGGGATTTCGCTGGGAAAAGAAATAGCATAAAGGCTCCTTCCTCTCATCCCCCTTTCTAGAAATTTTTTCCACTCTGGATAAGATTTATGGAAGTACACAAGTGATGTATTTAAGAATACAACTTTCACTGACAAGTATCAAGAATCATGCTTCTAAAACATTCTGGCCTTTTTGAAAGTTTCCCTCTTAGAGACTTTTATTGCCGTGGTAAGGAAATCAGCATCGTCATCTACATTAGCAAGGAAAATACCCTGAAAAAGTGGAAAGATGGAGCCTGGAAGTGTGATTTTCCAAGCACAAACTGTATGTATCTGTCAGAGGCCTTGCTCCACCTTAACAACCTTGCTCAGCCCCATCTGTGACCCCATACCCCTTGCCTGGGCCCTATTTAAGCACAGCCAGAGATCGTTCCTTTCTTAGATGATGCTGTAGGATGCTGCTCTTGGCCCTGATGGTTTTCCACCTTTGCTCCATCCACAACCCTACCAAGGAGGAAAGTTGAACCTCTCCAATGCTTTGGAAAGAAATTGTAAGGTAGAGAACAGCTTCACAATTTGATTTCCAAAGTTTCTCTATGAGTACAAACCTTGCACTTTAGGTCTTGAATTGTATACGTATGCTGTGTTATTTGAAACAGCTAAAGCACACTTGGCTTGCATTAGAATTTGGATGTCTAACACACTTGAATTAATTTGGAGACCTCTCTTTGAAGCTTTCACTGTAGTTCCATCAGCAAAATGCATTTGATTCTCATATGTAAGTGGACTCTGTGGTTCCCAGGAGAAAGTTATGGGGTTTTTTCCCCATTAAGGTTTCTTTTAAAAGCTTTCATTTCAAAGAAAGGAAAAATTCCTTGCATGTAGGGTGAGGGGCCTGGATTTTATATCACTGTTTATAGAAGTATATACACATATGAAGCAGAACCTGCCATTTCCAGCAGCTCTTATAGTACGGCAGCTGAAGGATAGGGAAGAAAATAAACAACAGAGGTAGGAGGGCATTTCAGTTCATTTAATCTCTAAGCTGTTTTGGATACTAAATGTTCTTTTTTCTGAAATGGGAAAACTATATTCCTGTTAAAGCAGATAACTCTGAAAGAAGATATTTCCCTTTACCTCGTGTCTGTATTTCAGTGTTTCTCTTTAGGGACCATGACTGCACATCTCTACTCAAGCAGCCCTCTGGGCAGAATCTGTGTCCTTGTTTTAAGCTTAGAAACTCCCCCTCAAAGGCTGTGCTTGAATAATAGCCTCAGATTTTACACTGAGACTGCAAAGTTCTGGGACAGGAATACACATTCAGTGTTCATCTGTGGGCTAAATAATGTGCCTTGGAAATATTAGAGCCCACCAGTCTGTTAGTGCCTGTATGCATACTGAGATTTTTACTTCACAAATGCCAGCAAGAGAATTAACATGGTGAAACAGAACCACTGTATTCATTACACTGGACTCTTCTTTTGTATTATCTCTTCTCATTCCTATTTCCTCTGAGGCAGCTGTTTATTATATACCCTGCTGGTGCAATTAATGAGAAAAACAAGTTCTACTTGTGCTGACTAATGCAGAAACCCCACAACTTTCCAACAGCCACAGTGGGAAGGAAAGGTATCCATGTGCTTTGTCCCTTGGAACAGGGATAGCTGCAGCCTGAAAGTGTTGGCATTTGGTCTGTGCTCAGGAAGTCCACCTAAAACCACATGGGTTTCACATGAAAAGCAGTTATACTGTCAAGTTACCATTCTAATTACAAATACAACCACGCTTCAAAAAACTTTAGGCATAACATAACTCTAAACAGATAGGGTTTAGTACAGAACACAACTATAAAATATTTATATTTTTCAAAAATATTTTTCTCCATAAAGTAATCTGAAAGGAAATGCACAAATATTTACTTTGATTTTTTTTTTCCTTTGAGCCTTTTAGGTGTGTGTATTATACAACTACCACCTCACTCTTTTCAGAGGTATGCACACAGTATGTTGCTTTTTCTTCAAAACCTTTGATTCCTTGGAAATTGTATTGATCCATAGAAGAGAAACATCTGCAGTTCAGTAGGGTTTTCTTGTAATTCCTTATTCATTTCTGCCTAGATTCCAGTGCCTGTCCTCTACACAGCACATGGAGCACAGGCTGGCACAGCATTCTTTCATCACTGTTCAAAGTATCCCCCAGGTTTTTGAAGATCTGACCTGCATCAAACAATTGCAGTGCAGTGGTATTATTGATTTGCTCTATGATATGCCAGGTTGACTAGGGAAGCATATTAAGGGTCACTTCACAATGCTTAGAAAAAAGACAAACACATCAGATAAGACCTCAGATAACACTAGAAATGTAGCCCCATGTCTATTTTCCCTCTTAATTTTTGCTATTTTGCTAATTTGCTCTTAATTTTTCCTATTACCAGGACTGGGATGTACAAGTTCCTTAACTGTGCTCTTTTGTGCACAGAATTGTTTGTCTTCTGCTTAAAAGTTTGACAAAGAAACATTAGTCCAAAGCGTTGGATAACTTTGAATAGGACAGTTGATGTGTGGATTTCAGATTCATCCCACTGCAAGAGAAAGGCATCTTAGTGAAGATCAAACCTTAGGTTTCTTGTGTTTTATTTGAAGTCTGGAGGGAAGTGAGTGGTCCTGGTGTTGGAGACAGAAGTCTGCTCTTTAGCAGCTCCTCTGTGTGTTTATGCTGCTCAGTAGTTTGACTCTTCCACTCCTTCACCCTGTGAGAAATTGTGTAGGGAAGGATTGATCACTTGCTTGGTTCTGCTGTGTAATTGTGCACGAGCTGCTCGACTCTCACTTTGCTCACTTGGAGGAAACACCTGAGCGTAGCTCTAAGTAGAAGACAGCTGATGTTTGTTAAAACATGTGAAAAGGTTCAAAGCTCCACTTGCTGAAATGGATTTATGCAGATTTAAACTTCCAAGGTAACCAAGTGTTACAAAACACAAACCAATATAACCAGTGATGTATTGTTGAACTGGAGTCATTAACGGGAAAAAAGTCTAAAAATGGTCAAAAACCCATCAAGAATATTATTATCAAACAGATTGACAAGGCTCTTGTCCATCAGAAAGGGATGTGTCAGTGTACAGCAGTATTTTGTCATTCATACCTCAAAGAAACAAAACCTGTTCTTGCAGTCCTGGGACAACTCTCCATCATTACTATCTATTAAGAACAGAAGTCACACTTTTCACAGCTTTCTCTGGAACAGGCAAATAAAACTGTGTATATTTATAGTCTCTTGAAGAATACAGGCACTGATATTTAAAGTGCGGTTGGTGATTCATGGAAAACTGATAAACATTAATTTCAAAACAATGGTATGGAACACTCTCATTGTGCTCCCTTTAGCTGCCTTTTCTTCTATCTTGCCTCTTAGTCATACATCCTGAAACACCCCAAGATCTTCCCTATGGTAGGATCTATTTGTGTTATGTATATCAGTATTCTTTTTAGATTACTTGTGTTCTTAACATTGTCCTTAACATGCCTGTGAAATAATAACTCTGTCTCTAAAATACAGATTTGTGAACATCTCCTCAGACATGCCAGTAGACCAGCACTATCACAAAAATTGCTACTAGCCTAAGTGACATTTGCTTTTGCAGTTTTACAGAGCTATAGGAAGTTTAGAGAAGAAAATTACTTTTAACCTTTAACTGGTCTTTTCATACTACAGCTCAGGGATTTTTTTGCTTTTTTACTGCCTGTGCCTTGTCTGTCTTGAATAAACATAAGCTGCCAGAATGGACAAACCAGATTCTTTTTTAAGCATTTAGTACTGTGAAAAAGATGGTTGTATTCACTTGAACTCATTTCCTGAAGCATTATATAACTTTTTTGTTTCGCAAAGATAAGAGGCAAAACACAGTTGGTACTAATCTCTCCTCTAAATTAAAACAATGAGGACTTTGGCTCTACAGTAGAAAAGGGGGAAGTTAGAAAGTGTAATTCTTCAATTCAACCATAATTTCATCTTTTGAGTTGCCAAAGAGCTGTCAGCAGTGAACTCTTCTAAGTGATTATAGGTGGGGAAACAGGGAATTAGAAAAGGGTCTGGGAGGACTTTTTTTGTTGCTGTTTCAAAAAATGAAAATAATTGGCAAGGATATGATGATCTGATTCATGTGGGATTAGAAGTCACCTTGGTGTGCAACCTGCCCAGGAACCTGGGTTCCTGGCTGATGGGTGAAAGCATCTGTGAGGGAACACGTGCAGACTGAGGGAATGTGCTTTTGGGTACCTTTTTGCAGTGTGCTCTCCCTCGTGGTACAAAGTGTCCTTTCTGAACCTGGAAGAAATCTTTTGGACTCTGGAGTTCCCATGTGAGTGCTCTCACTGCTGAACAAGGAGCTGCAAAGACCCATCCCTATCCTCTCTTCTGTGGCTAAGGCATGAAGTCTCTTTTGTGCCAAACCTGCTGGTTTCCAGCTCTCTCAGCCTCATAACAACGCCTGTAAACAAAAGGTATGCTATGGCCTAGGATGATTTTTATTCACTGGATGTTACTAAAGCTTCTCTTGAGTCAGTCCCAGGAAATCATTTTCTCAGAACAATTTGAGTCTGTTCTCTGATCAAAATAGGTTCTGTGTAGCTAGTATAATAGTATTGGGACTGAATACGTTGAGATGTGATTGATATGGTTGCACCAATTAAGGATGTGGCTTTTCCCCACCAGCTTCATCAAGGTCGAGTAGCTTTCTGATAAAATATTTCTCTAAGAAGCATACTCAGAAATGCTAGTTAAATCATTAATAGAAAACTTATCAGGATTTTTTGGCCTTGGAACTGATTTGGCCCGCACGACGCCAGTTATCTGAGATAGCTGCACGTGAGTCCTAGGCTGTGCTATATTTGTGTGAGAGTAGTCTGGATGATGGCTCTTTCTCCAGTGCAAAGCTGGAATTGGCAAGGTGAGGAAGTCAGTCCTTTATTGAATATAAAACCTGGGGCTCGCTTTCCATGTGGCATTAAGATCCCAGTAAACAGGAGCTGATGGATCATCTGTCTGCTGAAGCATGAGACTGGTTCACACCACTTGACTCAGGATTTAATGAATAACTTCACAAATGTTAATGAATGTAGAAATGTAGTCTTCTTCTGGGTACTGCTGTGGGTTGTACTTGGCTGCTTGCCGCATCCAAAAATGTACCTGTAGAGGGTTAACGCAGTCCTAGCAGTGAGCTGTGCCTGTTAATTGCAACCCTTTGCCCTCCTGAGTCTGTGCCACTTCCTGAACTTGGATCGGAAATGACAAGGAGGTAATTGTTTAGGTGAAAGCTAATTGCGTTATTATTGTATGTTCACTGGTCAATAATATGTACTGCTCATCATAAATAATGGTGTTGGAAAGGAGTGCCTGGATCAATTCAATTCACTCTCAGCATCAAACAACCTACTTTTCATTTTTGCTGTGTGTGCATACAAAGCAGCAAGCTCATTCCTTCAGCTGCATTATCTCCCTGTGTGTCAGTGTTTAGAGGGAGGAAGACAGCAGTGCAGCAAGACCTGTACAAATACATGCCTGTTTGTTTGGAAGGAGAAGCAAGGATCCTGTTGCCCCTCAGCGTGAATTGTGAAAAGAGTTATTTTTATCACAAAGAGCCTGCATAAAAATATATTTGTAAGCATCTCTATTGTTTGTGAACAATGGAATACAGCAAATAATGGAGGGAAAGTTATGAAAGAATGGGTGTAGGTCTTATTTCTGCTCAAATTTTGGGTTTTTTTTAAAAGATATGAAACTTGCATATTGCAGCAGAAGAATGGTTTTTTGTTAGAACTTACCTTCCCACAGCAAATTAAGAATCTGTGCCAGAGCCTGATAATTGCTGTGTTTTAATGACAGCCAGAGCTTATGGACTCTGGCCACAAAAGAGGATTTCTGATGTTTCTGTGCAAAAGATATGAGAAGCTTATGGGTGCCAGCTACACATCCGTAGTATGCCATGATATTAAGGGTCGCTCATCGGCACTGGGGAAGTCTCTTGACACAGGTGCTTTTTCAGCTTGGAAGAGATGCTTGTGTACATGACAATCCTGTGAAATTTCTCAAGTATGTGAAGTAAACAGCATCTTCAGACAGTGCTAGCCACAGTCTGCAAAAACACTTTAGAAGAATAAACTAAGGCACTTTCCACACCACTTGTATTTTTTCCTGCAGGAGAAGTGAGAGCTGGGAAAACCATGTCTGTCTTTAGATTTGTACCTCTTTTACTTCTCCATGAGTTGTCCTCCCTCTGTGCTGAAGGGATCGCAACAGCCATTCTGCGATAAGGTAACCTTTTGAAAAAGCACCTCCCCTCTCGGCCTGCAGTGTAGGGAGCTCTCCCTGTCTTTCCCAAGTGATTGAAGTATTTCCACCTAAGCACTTTGCATTAGATATATCTTGGGTAAAATGTGCAGGATTTTGAGGGGTAGGTGTGAGGCAGGTTTCAGGGGTAACTGAGAGGACCTTCAGTTTTGGGGTGTGCCCTGTAGTTATGTGCAAGTACTCAGTCGGAGTTTTGGACTCAAAAGTCTAAAACCTCTGAGGTGGCCCTGGGGTTCTGAGGACCAAAATCTCGTTGGGCAGAAGTGTGAGAATCTCAAACTCACAAGAAGTCACCTTGACTTTTGTTGATGTTGCTTACTAGCTCATTCTTGCATTCATTACCATTAGGGAAATTCCCTATTGTGACAGCCTCCAGTTTTGGCATTTTTCCCTTCCACTGTAATTTTTTATTCACTATTTTTGGTTCTTTTTCGTATTCTTGAATAGTCTTCCAATTATTTTTTCCATTTGTTTCCCCACTTTCTGTATCAACAGTTAACATCAGAATCATTGTAGTTAGACTTTAAGAGTCCAGTAATTTAAGAGTATGTCATTGTTTTCAGATGAAATTTGGATTTATATGATGGTATGCTGGACCATAAAGTAGTCCACGCTGGGTCATTTTCATAAATAGAAGCACCAGTATCCTGCTGAGTTTGTTTGTGTCCTGTTTGTATAATGAAAAGTTAGGCTCCAAATAAGCTTTTTGGAGGCAGTTGAAGCTGCTGGAGTAGAACAGATACCCAATATCAGTGTCCTACATTTACAGGTGCCTGTGTGAAATCAGATATGCTGGGTCTCGAGAAGACTTTTGCAACCTGCATAGAGCATTAGGAAAGCAGGATTGGATGTAGCAGGCCAAACTGCAAAGAACTTGTTTGTTGTGGGAAGTAATACTGTATTTCTTCTGGTCGCTGCTGTGCTGCTTTTACATCTGTTTCATTCTACAAATGACTATGAGGACCTCAAAGGATTGTCTTATGTGCTGCTTGCTGCCCTGCATCAGTTTCATATGAGGAATTACTTGAAGGATTTTAAGAGGTATAAACTGGAAAAGCACTGCACAAGGACAGGATTTCTGCTTGCAATCCAGTTTGGGAGTGATTGCAGCCTCAGACCTGTAATAGCAGATCCTGCTCTGTTTGTTTACCCTCAAGGGGTTCCGATAGCCCAGTCTGAGATACCTGCTGATGTCAGGAGAGGGCACAGGGCTGGTGCAATATTCACAGCGCTCACACAGCACTAGCAGTGAGAAGAGCAGGTGCATCTTGAAGGCATGTAGGTGATGTTCATGCTAAAAAAAAGTCCTCCTGGATAAGAAACAAGTTAGCAAGATAAAAACTTTAGCAAGATAAAAACTTGTCTTCCTGGGAAAGCCAGTTGTACAATGTGTGTGTTTTGATGTTGCTTATATAATGCCCATCAGGAGTTAATTTTGATTAATGTAAACATAAGTGGCCTGTCTTTGGTTTGGAATTGAATTCAGCTAAAATATCAGCTTGGGTTCTAAGTGAATTTGTCAGCAAAGGCAGTGAAGTGGTTTAGTGGAGCTGTTTCTAGCAAGGTGTGAAGTGCTATTACTTCTACCCTCCATGAGGAGAATATTGCATGTAGACTTTCTTTATTAAATACAGAGATAAGTAAAAGCATGGGAAGCTTTTAGCCTGCCATCAGTAGGTCTGACCCTTATCCCTTATGTAGCCTTGAAATTACCTGATGTGAAAACCAAGGACTTTCTCTGCAGTCTTATAGAAGAACTGGAATTTTAACACCTTTTTTTCCCCCATGGTGAAATATGTCCTTTAGTCAATGAAAATAAAGCTTAGAAGTATTGCAAATGTACTTTTATCTGAATGTCCGAACTAGGAAACACATACCTGAATTTTTAAAATCTGATGCCTGATAAATTGTTGGAGTTGTTTATGTGCAGAGCTGAGCAAACAGTTTTGGGGGTTTTTTTTCTGCTTAGATTGGCAGACTAGACTTGCAGTAGAGGAAAGGACGTCTCTGGTTAGCTGAAATATTTCACTTTGGATTTTAAAGTGTGTAGCCAAATTTAAAAAGTACCCAAATTTTTGAATAACCACATGTAGAATTTAAAAATTAGTTAGAAGTATTTTGTAGTGCTATGTTTTGTAGATTATTTTTAGAGAAACTATTTCACAGAGACATGTAGGGAGAAGAGTACTGCCACTGTTTTTCACACTCAAAGTTAAATTAATAATTAAGGTTAAAATCTGTCCTATGATTCATCATATAAGGATAACCCTTCTTAATACTAATTGAAACAAACTTAAACTGCTGTGACAGCTGATACTTTAATTGTTTTCATATGCTTTGGCATGTTTCAAGTTTCTTTGCCTTATCATGCAAAACCCCTATTAAAGAATATTAAATCTAATTTCCTTGAAATAATTTCTTTAACAATAGCTATACTCTGAAAGGAAGTGTAGCAACTAATTGTACTTTTTACAGGTAATTTTTTTTTCTGTTTTCTTTATGCAGTCATACTTACGCTTTAAGACTTTCCAGTGAATTTAGGATTTAACCTAGAAATGGACTGACCTGCCATACTGTGGGAAGAAGGGATAGCAGACAAGTCCTGGAGTGAGAAAATAATTAAAATAGTAATAAATCTGGCCCAAGCAAAGGTGTTTACCAAACATACATGAATGGAAGGAATGTAGTTTGGAATTACAATGAGAGATCAAAAGATGTCTGAAATAGGATTGCAAAAGGAAATTAAAATATGTATGTTAAAGTGTAATTAATTTAATTAAAGGCTTTGTCAAACAGATACTGAAGTAGGCACAGAAGTGGATGAATGTTTGAGATGAGCAGCTGATGTAATGTTCAAACTTGTTAATAAAAATATGGCAGCTTTTCTCCGCCAAGAATGAGGAGATTTTTTCTATATAACTACAAAGTGCTGATCTGTGGAGACAGAGAAGGGCTAGGCAGAGACACACAGGGATTCTTGAGAGGTGTCTTTGCCAGAATTTCCCTCATTACTGGCATGTCTCAACTGAGCTGGGGCAAACTCTTGTTTGTGAAAAGACACTTCTCCTGTCTTCATCTCCCCTTAATACAAGCTGCTAAAGAGCGGCCTGACTCTGCTGGAAGGAATGCACCAGGGAACATGGAGGAGGCAGGAATTTGGCTTATTAACATCCAGACTGGAACTGGTACCCATTGGTTTCAGCTCACCTGACTATGGGAAGCAGACAGTGATCCAGCAGCTGACAACACCTTTCCTGGTCATCTCTGAAAGGTGGCCAGTTGGTCTAGAGGTGGTTGTATCCAAAGCCATGAAGAGTGGTACCTTCTGTGCATGAAAGAGGAGCTGCAAGTGCATCCTCCTCAAATCATCAGGGTTTAAGCGGCTATTTTGTGGCTCACTTTAGTGCAGCTGTGCCCCAGGACAGGGAGGGTTCTACTTCTGCAGTGCAAGGACAAGAAAATATTTGGCCATACTCTTGCTGTTTGCATCTCAGCAGCTATTTTCAGACCAAAAATGATGTGTGTAAATCATTTCACCCTCAAAGCTAGAAGAGGTAGTTTTGCCAAAATCAACAGCGGGTTTCAAAGCCTTCCAGGTTCCCTGGAACACAAAGGCTGACTCAGAGCCGTGACTCACCATCAGGAAGCAGCGAGGGGGGGACCTCCTTATCTGCTTTCATATCTGGGGTGTGGGAACCAGTGGCGGGGCGGGGTGGGGAGGGGTGCGTGTCGGTGGGAGAATAGAGGAAAGGTTAAATATTATGACAGCTTCCACTTCTTTGGAAAGCAATTTGAAAACAGGCATCCTTTCTTAGGTCCTTAATGGCAACTGGAATTGTTTCAATAGGCAAAGCATGGGAGCACTGTAGGTCCATTGACAGTTGTACAGTAAATCAGCCTCTGGGTCAATTATTCATGTGCAAAGAAATAGATTAATTTCTAAAGTTTTAGAAGTGATGAGAGTAACTCCAGGTGCACAGGGAATTGTTGTTGCTGAGTTAGTGATGGCTCTGGGCTCTGTCATTCTCTTCTGCCTGGCACTATTTGCTGTCACTGCATGTTCCTGCCAGTGCAGAGTTGACATGGAGGTGAGATATTGCAAGACTTTTGCACTCGACTTCCAAAAGGAAACTTTTGTGCCTGCATAACAAAATGAGAACTTTCACTGGGGCTTTTTAAAAGCAAAGAGGTGCTCTGAGTCCTGAGATATTACCGGTGAATAATGAGGCATAGCATCTCTCTTGGCAAAGGTGCTGAAGGATGCAGAGACCTTCCTGCCTTTAGGCTTGTCTGCACTATGTGCTTCTTTTAATCCTCCTTGGCTTTGAGAATAAATAGTTGCTTCAACCTTCAGAAGATGCTTATTGGTTTTTCCTTTCACTTTTAGTTCTAGGCAATACTGTTCAACTATTTCATTGCTATCATTGTTATTGGCTTTCTGACAAACTGTCCAGTGGCTGGTCAGCCCTCTGCCTGCAGCAGATGTTCCTGCATTGTTCTTTAGTGGGCTGGACATCTCTTCCCTCCTAGCTCTACAAACGAAAAGGTTTTCTCACCTCATTGCTTATGTCTCAGGAGGAATGACCCTCACTCTCTCGGCATGCCCTGGATTAGCTATGAGTGCTCAAAGTTATCTTTATGGCCCGGCTCGTGTTTTGCTTGCCAGGAGCTTCCCATGTACCTGTCTCTTCCCAGAGCCCTTTGCTAATTGGGCTGTGCCTCAGACCCATTGCTAGGCTGTGCAGGCTGGGCTTTCCCTTTCCTTCTTTGCCTGCCTCATGCAGAAGTATGTGTCTGGGATAAGTGAGGGTGGTGATTTTAAAAAAAAATACCAAAGCAACATTTCTTCCTTCAGCTGGGCCCAAAGAAGACATGTTCCTGTGAAATGTCTGCTGTAGAGAAATCCAAACAAGTAACTACAACTTGAACTGGTTTGGGTGTACCTGCACAAAATTAATTTTTCTGAGTAACAACTGAGCCCCGGGCCCGTGTGTTTGGCCCAGGCTGCCACACAGACTCTGCAAGTGGGGGGGTCAGCTCTCCTGAACCAGCCCCTGGTGTGTTCCCCAGCCAGGCTGCCATGCAGGTGGGCCCTTGGCCACCCTTTGGGGCCACTGGTCCCTTGGCTGCCCCCACCAAGAGGTCTTGCTGACCTGCTTATGAAAATGGAAAGGAAAAATAGGAGAGGAATACCTGCTTTTTATACAGAACTTGGTTCAGCACTCTGCGATGCTTTTTGCAGTTCTGTGTGCTGGGACAAGCAGCCAAGGTTTGCTGCTGTTGTGTTAGTAGTGGTCACATTTGGGAGTGGTGTAAATGGCTGCAGAGGTAAAAGGGAGTGGTGACTTTGCTCACAGCAAAGTAAACTCTATGTATCATTTGTGTTTTTCCTCAAACTTCAGTTCTAGTGACTGACATCACTAGAATTACTTGCTCATCTCCATTTAGTGCACGTAAGGGTATGTGAGAATTCAAAATTTACATGTGTGTATGTTTTAGATTCCATCTCTATAGCAGAACTCGCAGAATAAAAGCATGTGCTTTCTAGCATAAAGTTAATTTTGTGAGCTGCAGTGCCCTCCAAGCAAGGCACTCTGTCATGCTCTGTCCCAAATATCAGTGATCCCAGCTATTGGACTCCACTATCCCTGCAGCAAAAAGTAGTGTACAGTCCTGTGCCATTTTCCCTTTTTTAATTCAAATTTTTTACCATAAAGAGTCCTGTTGAGAGCAAGAAAAAATACGCATTTTAAGAAAATTGGTAACATTCTACCTTCTTTTTCAGGTGTTCCAGACACTTCCCTCTTCAAGTCCTGTTTCTTCCTTTTCTTGATCCTTTGTTGAACATTATAATCCTGTGTTTGTATCTGTCTGTTGCCATAGAAATAACTGTTGCTAACTAAGCTTGAAACTTTCTTGAGGGATAAAGGAAAAGGTTGTTCCTTGTAATTGTTTCATCTGTGTGAAAATAAAAAGTCTCCAGATAGATCTCTCTTCAAAGGTCATGAATTCAAACTTCTCTACTACAACATGAGAGAAGAAAGCTCCTTTCAGTGGCATTACACTTACCTTTCTTCAAGCAGCAGGTCTAACAGTGAGCTTCTGCAGCCTGCCTTCCCACCCTGCTCCAGCTCTGCCTCAGCAGGGGTGAAGGATGGACCAGGCTTTCTGCTCATCAAAGCTTTGCTCTCGATACCCCAAAACCCGTAAAAGCATCAATACCCCTTTCAGAAAGAGCTTATGTGGTCAGTGCAATGTCCATCACTCTAGCTGCTGATCCAGGATTTGAACAGGGGGCCTGCCAGCAGGTGTGAGGAGTGACTGTCCTGTCCCCGAGGCCCTCATGCTTGTTTTTCTTCTGAAAGTCGTTGTTCGTGTGTACCGCTGTGCCGCTCTGCCTTGGACACACCTTTTAAAATTTAAAGCTAATGCATTTCATTTGGCTTAATGCTCCTTTTGAGATGCGTGACTGCAAACAACCTCATCATTTAGATAAAGATGAGCTATGGGGTTGAAACCACAGTGGCACTTATATTTAAAGCCAGGTGACACCTCACTGCTTTTTGCTTGGAAGAAGCAGTGAAATAGTTTGGGGTTTTTTGGTTGTTTGGTTTTTTTTGGTTATTTTTTTCATTTAGCTTATTAAAAATGTTAGTTTTATGAAGGAGGGGGCTGTTTAACCCTCTTTTCTACTGTATGGAGAAACAAAGCAAAGAACGATCTAAAACAAAGCAAATTTAAAAGGAAGTATGAGGCCCCTTAGAAGGCTGCTTTACATCCAGTATAGTGTGGGGAAACCATGGTCACCCTTGGGTACAACAATCTCTAATTCAGCCCTATTAATGAAACAGGGCAGGTGTAGCTGTGCTACAGCTGAGTAGCAGTAGATTCTTTGGTCTGCTAATTTTGGATAATCCTTGTCACTGAAAAATAAACCAAGCCCCATCCTGGTGGGCATGTGCAGCTGTGGGTAACCCTTTATATCACTGGTCTTTAAAGCACTATATAACGAATCTTTCTTCTTCCCTGATCTTTCCTGAATTTTGCTTTGTATCTTGCATCAAATTAAGTTCTATCAATTTTTTAACGGTCCACCCATTCACCTTCTATTCTGTGCTAACTCAATTATTCCTTAGCATTTTTTCCTGAAAACACTTCAGGATCTGTGATGTGGGTTCAAAATTTGAATAGTTCTGTACAGCTCAAAACTTACTACAAAGACATTCTTAGGTATAATAAGCTTTATAGCCATTTAGGGAGTAAGTAAATATGCTGCATATGGGTCAACTGAGGAATACACATTTTTTTAAAGGTCATAAATAATTCAGAGACGAAGCAAGCAATGAAAAAGATCCCATGGTAAGCTTCTCCTTATACTAACCCCAGATTTAACTCTCATTTTAAAATTGTCTGTACTGTAGCAACATGTTCATGTAGAAAGAATAAGGTAAACAACAAATGTAATCCTTTGAAAACTTACATAAAAAATCAGTGTGTCACCTTGGATGGTCATGATAATCTGTTTGAATGTTCCTCTGCAGTTTTTATCTCTATTGCACTGTGTAACTTGACCAGACTTTAACACAGGTAGTAAATATATTTGAGTTAAAGTCCCCACAACCCTCTGACCGGGCTCCTGTGATGGGTGCTACAGCTTTGGATCTGGATGAAAAAGCTGCTGGAGTACAGTAAGCCACAGGCAGGACACTGCCCCAAAATGTTAGGCACTTTGTTGTTCCAGGCACACTCATGCCCTTCAGTTTTATTTGTGTACTTATTTTTTATCTCTGTGTCTTGGTATTTCTAGTTGTGAAAACTCTTCTCTGTGTGTGGCAACAAATATTTACATAATGACAACCTTGACAGAGGTTGAGCATTTTCAAAATTTTCACCATATCCAGAAGCATCTGTCTTACTCTTAGTCTTTGCTTTGTGTTTGTGTCAAAGTTAGGAAGAGGAACCAAAAAAAGAGGTAAGGAAGGGATGGGAAGAGGGTGGGAGCGACAGCAGGAGCGCGAGAAATGTGCAATGCTTCTGGTCTGGTTGCTTCAGGTTGTGCCCAGAGAGGCCTGTCCTCTTGAAGAGCAGAACATGCTTTTGCTGGTGAATTTGTATCCATAACCATATTGACCTTGAAATATCCAGACGTCTCCATACTTCATGTGCTGGTCTTGGAAAAACAAACTGAGAGTGTCGGGAAACAATTGTTTTAGCACATGCTAGTCAGTAACAGTTGCTTTCCATAATTTTAAGTAATTGCAGAGCTCTTTGAGATGTGCATGTGTTCGGGTTTGGGTTTTTTTAGAGTACTGACCTCTTCAGAAGTAGCAGGATGTTGGGATCCACAGTGATTCTTAATTTGACTATCAGCCACAGATCTTTTTTTTTCAGGAAGTTTTTTGTCAGCTATGTCATAAAGACAAATCTGCTCTGACTTGATAAAAAATTAGTCTGAACAGCAGCAAGTGTAAATGATGAGAAGCAGAGCTGGCTGGTCTCCAGCTGCCCTTCCTGTTTTCCTCATTAATACTGAATTTTGGGTAATGTCTGACTCCAAAGCAACCCTAAAACATCACAGTAGTGACCAAGTCCAACAAGGCCAGGTTTTAATCTCGTCTTGTGTCAAGAGAGGGACAGATCTGCCCTTTCAAAACCTGAGGTAAGTGCAGAATGAGACCATGACTCTGCTGGCCTGTTCCTAATGATCTCCTGTAAAGAAAACAGATGTTGAATACAGATTTTCTTGGACGCGCAGTTTAGCAGTAATTTAACAGGCTGGAATTTGGTTATAGCATGCTGACCTTTAGCAATCCTCCCATAATTTATAGTAGCTTTCTGGTTAAAAACTTGCTTGGATAAAACCTTCCTCCTTTATCTCCAATTTTGAACAGAAAACCCTTAAATGAATGCAAAAATAAAGTTTGCTGGGTTTTTGTTCCTTTATAGATTCAGGTTCCTAAGTATCTACGAGAAAATCAAAAGTAAATATTTTCTGGGATAACTAAGCCAGTATTTAAATAAGTAAGGGAAGAAGTCCTATAAAAATATGAGGTTGGAAGCAAAAATTGAGAAAAAAATATATGTTGCAAACCATAAATTGAAATAGTTACCTCGGCTTGGAAAGCTCTGGAAGGATGATGTCTGACTCAAGGAGAGGCAGGAGGAACCCTGCTTTCTGCTTCCTGACTTGCCAGCATTGACTTCTTGGGGAGCTCAGTCCTGCCCTGCGGTCCCTGCTCTGACCCAGAGGCTGGTGCCCGATTCTTTGAGAGTTGGCTTTTCTCAGTCAGCACTCAGGGTCACCTGCCTCTGCCAGCGGCTTCTGTCCTCCTGTCATGTACGTGGGAAGTTTGAAGCTGTACAGACAGGAGCTGCCTTTCAGCAAGGAGTGGAGAGTGGCTTTTTCCTGTGGCTTTGGATGTTGCCGAGGTGCTACTTGAGCTCAACCCATTATACTTGGAGCAGAGATTGAATCATAAGCAGGGATCAGTGTGTTGCCTCCTAGACTGTGGTTCTGTCCCTAAATAGAAACTTCTGGAAGAGAATTCTAGTAAACACTTGAACTATTCCTCATTTCGGTTATGGTTAAATATTTAATATAGGGTAAATATTTTAAAATGCTTTCCTTGTGGATCGTAATTACTGTGAAATGCCTTAATCATCTGGATTTTCACACTGAATCCATGCAGGACAAAGTTGTGTCCTCGTTGCCCAGATTTCAATTTTAAATTCCCCTGGGAGCTTTAATTAACATTGTTCTAAGTAGAGAGGTGGGCAGTGAAAGTGCAGTTCTTAATCATGGAAAACTTTTATTTAATTTCAGTGGATAAGATGTGCCATGCTGGTTTTTAAAATGCCACTTTCAACGGGATACAAAGGAGTCATTGGCCCTTGTGACAGCTGGACTCTTATTACCAGGGGCACAACTTGTGCTTCTGCTCATGGGCACGGCTACTTACCAAGCTAACAGTGCCAGCTGAGGGTGTAGTAAGGTCAGTAATTCATTATTTTGTAAATTGTTTTGTTACTGGGGCTATAAAAGGTGCTTCATCCTTCAAGCCTGAGTCAGTTTGTCACAAAAATACCCTGAGGTGACAGGAGGCTGAAAAAGGTGATTTTTAACTTCCTGTGCTTTCAGCAATAACATCCAACCCCAATTTACAAAGCACAGAAGAAAAGAATCTGAGGAATGTAGTCAATGGCTACTGAGCAAAGCCCAGCTCCTTTCAATGAAAGTAACCAAGTAACGCTGAAACCCTGAGCTCTGCCCTTCCCTGCCAGTGCAGGCGGGTGGGGAAGGGCTGCTTGAAGGGGTGCTCTCCCCTCCTGGTGAGCCCCCTCATCAGCACAGTACTGTAAGAGCACATGGATCCATTCCCCTTAAAAGGGGAGGCAATCTCTCAATCTTTAAGTTTGAGGCATTAAAGCACTACTGTTCTGCATTCATTTCGTGTTGCTACTGAAATTTTTGGGCATGCAAGAGTAAAAACTGATACTGTACAGAAGTGCTGTGTTAGCTGCGAGCTGTTGTAAAAGGAGCTGCTGCATGTGCTGTTTCTGGGAGAGGAGCCTGGAATAGCAGGGCCACTGCTGTGCTGGCACAGCGAGCTTGCACTGCTCTGCGTGATGTGACCTTGAGGTCTCTGGCATACAGAGAGAGATGAACAAATTAGCTCTCTCTAACTGTGATTGAGTTAGGAATGGGGTAATGGTTTTAAACTGAAAGAGGTAGAATTAGACTAGGTATGAGTGGGACATTTTTACAATGAGGGTGGTGAAACAATGGAACAGACTTACTGGAGAGGTGGGAGATGCCCCCAGCCCTGGAAGCATTCAAGGTCAGGTTGGGTGGGGCTCTGAGCAACCTGTTCTAGTTGAAGTTGCCCCTCCTCATTGCAGGAGAGTTGGACTAGATGACCTTTAAGGTCCCTTCCAACCCAAAACATTCTTTGATTCTGGGGAAATCTAGGTTTTGACTGTAATGGAGAATGGCCTGTAATAACATGGGTGTTCATATTTATTTAAGAACTCTTAAGTGCTTCTTCTTTATATCTTAAGAAGTAGAAGAAACAGAGGAGCATGTGACAAGCAAACACTTCAGTACCTGAAGTTAGATTGACATGCCGCTGGAAATACTTAGCAGGAATGGGAATGCTGCACAGCATGAGCTGGAGAGGTGTTCAGTTTGCACTGGCAACATGAGCAACTTTGTATGGCTTTTGCCATGTGTGGTGTGGTAAACTATGAAAAGGGCAGGGAATTCATCCTGTGTAAGTAGGTGAGATCTCTAGTATAAATCGGAGCTCAATATGGTTCATTAAAAATATTTCAGTGGAATTGGGAGCATGTTAGGCTGGTGTGAGAAATTTAATTGAGGTATAGGATAAGAGCATGCAAGATACACAATTTGCCGAGGCTGGAGAATGTTACAAACAGCCATACAAACTGTACCTATAACTATCTTTTTACAGACCTACTGCTGCTTTTGTCATGGCCTAAGCTTAGCAAGATTTTGTATTGTTCAGAAAGGCAATCTGCATTCACTGAAAAATTAGCCAGAGTTAAAAGTTTATTGTAATCAGGTCTTGGACTGAATCATTCCTATGGAACTACCTGTGAAACTGCTGTCAAACTAACATTAAGCAGAAGAATCTAAAGAAAATGGAGTAAATTTGTTTAATTGCCTTGCCATGTTCCCTCGCTCATGCAGGGATTCAAGTCCCTATGAATTATTCGCACTGCGTATATGTTGGTTTACACCCAAGATATGCTCTGAAGTAAATTAACCAGACTTATGTGTGGGCAGGGAGCAAGTTTTTCTGCTCCACTTCCAAGTGTGGACAGTAGGATAATATGCATCAGAAACCAGGACCCACATGAAATGCAACTGCAAGCCAGTTTGCATCACCTATCCCAAGCATCATGGTGGGCCACCCACATAAATAACAAAGGCAGTGTAAAATTACCCCATCTGGAGGTGTCTGTGTAAAAGTATTAACTGGTGCACAGTGGTTGTGCCAGAATGCGTCAGAAATTCAAATTACCTTTCATAACACACTGAGTGTGAGTGTTAGCTTTTCACTGCATCTGTAGCACTGTCATGGCAGTGACTGAGATGTTGCCTTCACCAGAGCCCATGTTATTACCCTAAATAAACTTAACTGGAAGCTCCAGTGTCACGAAAACAAAGTGAAGTTCATCTGGATCTCTCCCACTAATGCCCTTTGCAGCTGTGTCTAAACAGTGAATCACAAAGAAGGAAAACCACGAGGTAAGCGGAGAGCAGGAGCTCCTCCAAAGGCAGCTGCCTGTCGGCACGGTACCGGATCCCACGTGCTGGGGCCCGTTTGTGGTAGCTGGTCCTCAGCTGTGGTGAGTGAGCTGAGCACGGTGGCTCTCAGGGAAGCACAGGTCTGACAATACCATCCCATCTGTGCTATCCGTTTCAAAAGTGCCAGAGCCATAGACAGAGCCTGGGTGTTTGTCTTCCTGGGAGGTTTGTTAGGACGCTCCATAAGTGGCTGCAGAAAATTGGGTCCTGTGTTGTTGAGCTTCTGGATAGACAGAGACCCTTCCAAGTGACCCTACTGGTACTATGGGAAGAACAGCCTTTGAAAGGGCAACATGGCAGAAGCTAAAAATTAAAAAAAAAGGTGGTGCAGCACGGCTAAACATTGTCTGGCCAAATTCTATTACTGAGACATCAGCAGAAGTGTAAGGATAGGAACACCTAATCAGTCAGGGAAGAGAATGTATTAAAAAACCACCTGTATTAACAGATTTTTTTTAAAAAAAAAGAGTGGAGGGGATGCTTTTGATTAGTCCTTTTGCCTGTCTTTCCTCTAGTGTTGGCTCTTGTTTCTTGCTGTTCGGGTGTTTTGAGCATCAGACTTGTCATACGCTTGAATCTTAAAAATGAATGGGAAATTAGCAGTCCCAGTCCTGACCCTATATCCTGTGCTACAATGCAGAGACAACCCAAGGGACCTTTAAGGTCAGTAAAACAGTCCTTCTTTATCCCTCTGTTTAGAGGGGTTTTTTACTTACTTGCTCAGCCTCAATGTTGGCAGCTGGCACTGTATGTATTTTATCTTCATCTCTGGCTTTATCCTCCATGAATGGTCAGCTCTGTATTTCCTGCCCTTATCCTGTGCACTGAGGTCTGTAGCTAAAGGCAACCCACCTGCTGCTAAATGGAAAAAACATTACAAAAAATCCTGTCTAGAGCGGAGCATTGGTGCTGCTGAAAGAGTGCTCAGGTATAAAGGCAGGAGAAACTGCTGAATGGCCTCCTTTCTCCCTGCCTGTCCCACCTGGCTCTCCCCTGAGCAGAATGAGTCCCTGCACTGTTCTCTTGTGCCCGTGATCTGATGCTGGCAAAGCCTGGCTCAGGACCTTGTGTTTCCCTGGCCCCACGTCTGGCTAACGGAGCGCGTCTGTGGCCACACGCAGACGATGTGATGCGGGGGATGGAGACCCTGTCCTGATGGAAGAAGTCCCCTCAGGATGGCATAAAGGGGAAAAATTGTCTTTTTTGCTATGGCCAAAAAGTTTCAAGGAGCTGGAGTGAGATGAATATTGACGGTCATAGGATTTTTAAACAAAAAGTTCTCCTTAACTAAGTTTCTGCTGGAAAGAAAAATGTGTCAGGAAAAGATCTTGGATTTTCTTTTTACAACATCAATCCTAGAACAGCATAAAACTGACATGTTTAATCCCAGTAAAATCAACTAATGGCTGAGCTACGATGATGATACAGTCATATACAATAACTGACAAAGCCGATGGAAAAGTGACTCTTGGTCTAATGGAATTAGCTCTGTTTTCCTCACTGGTACTATTTTGTGCTTTTTTTAAGCAGAAGACAAGGAGTTCTCCATTTGTCTTCATTGGTTGCATATTTATGATCAAGTCTCTTGAATTCAAACTTTGCAGCTGGTTGTACTTAAGTGAAACTCCATAAAACTAGATAAGGGAGCTACCTCAACTTTTTTTATAGGAACTTTTAAATGTTTCAGATGAACAGTATAGTGTTTTATTCAAAAAATTACATACTTTTACCAAGTGTTTTGCTACCTAATTGATTTCCTACAAGGCTGTCTGAAAGTCCTCTGAAGCAATTTGTGTAAAACTTGATAACCAGATTTGAAGTGTTGCACTGACTTAATTGAATTATTTCTAGTTTGGATGATTATTTGAAATCTCATCTATCTGGAATGAATAAGTAGCATTACTAATTTGATAAAGGTTGTATGGCCTCCCTTGAAATGGTAATTCTTCACTGTTACTTTTAAAGTATCTCTGGTAACAGCCAAACAAACATACAATTTATGATATCACTTAAAACTCTGTTAATCTACTGTCCAGCTCCAGATTTTAGTTAAAAATGTCTGGTAGCACTGGAAAAACATACCTCTTTGGCAAACTGTCAATTTTCTTCTGGGTCAATGCTCATAAATTTATCTTTTATTTACCGAGATTAAACAATAGAAGTTTGTTTTTCATTTACTATCATAAAACAATCATGGCATGAAATCTGGTACATTCTGCTAAGAAATATAGGTCCAATTAGTGCATTTATTTCTGTCAACTCTTTGTCCAGGTCTGCATTTACAGCTTTTGATGGTTCCAGATATATTTTTATGGATTCAATTTTAGCTCTGAAAGCTGGAACAATCTAGTGTACAATCTATCATTCCAGTAATATTTTTTTTCAAAGAGGAAGCAAGACCAAGTCATCTGTTGTATTATATATTTGTTTCCTTTTAAAGGAATAGCAATTATATATTTACCTGAATTTGATTGATCGAACATTTCTAGGTTGTTATGTTTCTGGACTGAACAAATAGTTCTGCACTGTGGATCCTGAGCAGAACATTGTTTTCTTGTAACAACTGGTGTTTTAAGCAAGTAGAGCCTCAGTGTGATGTTAACCAGAATATTATCTGTTTGGGTTACAGGATTTTCTTACATAATACTCTTTGCTGTTACTTCCAGAGTTCGGCAGCTGTTAAACAAATATTGTTCCAGAGTGTCTGCAGATTTCAGTGTTTAATTTCCCCATGGCTATTGTTTGGCATTCAACAAAATCTAAGTATGAAATGTTGATCAATAGGAAACAAAAGTAGCCTCATGAAACAGTGTCTCAGACAAAGCTACTCCTTTGTAATCAAAGTTTTCTCTAGAATTCACTCCAAAAGAGGCAGTGCAGGAGGCAATAGTTATTTTTAGGATAGGAATTACTTTTTTACTTGATGGCACACTAAAAATATCAGGAGGTTCATGGTTAGACCAGGTCAGTAATAATGTCTGTAATGCTCTGTGAGGAGGCCCTTCACGAGACTCTTGGTGAAGGTTTGTTTCCTAGTAGACGTTTGGAGCTCCTGTGGCCAAGGTATGATATTTGAATGATATTTACTTAATATTGCTTTCTAGGTAAGTAATGACCTTATTGTGAATTATATTTACTTTGTCTTAAGCAGTGACTGCTTTGTGGTGTAAGAGTTTAAAAACAGAATTAGTGTATGAAAATTATAGCAGGCGAAAGGGTTTTAGAATATAAAAGTCATTAAGGAGACTGAGGGGAGTGCTTCCCTCTCATTGCTAGAAATGTCTGACAGTTCCTTCTAGTCACAGAAATGTGTTTACAAGCTTGTAACGGATATTTGCCAACCTTCGAACTTTGCCTAAAAGGCAAAGCTCCCACCACCTTTAGGATTTAAACCTTAAAATGGAGAAAGCTGCCTGCGAACTGTAAGGCAGGAGTCTGACAACAAGTGTTAGTGTTTCACAAGGGTGAGGAGGGGAAAGCATAAAGAACATGTGAAAAAGAATACATACATATGTGTAAAAATATAGCCACTGGAGATGAAACTCAATGCCCTGGTCAGAATGAGCCCTGGACACAAGACTGCCAAATGACCTTCCAAACCCTGCTGTTGCATGTGACTTTTATTGAACCATAAGTGAGCAGGTATATTTTAACAGAAGTTCTAATACTCTACCCTGAATTACTTAAAAAAAAAAAAAACAAAAAAAAACAAACAAAAAACCCTCAAGTTTTTTCCCCTCCTTTCTTTTTCATAACTTCACCGCAAGAGATGCTACAGAAGGGGAAGGAAATGAAACTTGAATCACGAACTTTAGAAAGGGTACAAATAAAATGTCCAGGCTATAAATTAAACCAGTTTCCAAATGAACAATCTAATCTCTTGTCTGTGTAATTTCATTATCAACAATTTGAAAGGGCTCAAATATTTCCTCTAATGTTTTAACAGCAGATGTGGACTAGACGACATTAATTGAGAGAGATTGTTTTTCCAGTTGCCAAGAAACAGACAGCTCTCTTTGAGAATGCAGTGTTGTGCTTACAGCCTCAGCACGCTCCTGTTCTCCTGCAGGGTTTGGGAAGTCGATGTTCTGGTAACTAAGTTACCCCTGACAGGAGTGGGATGAGCTCAGCTCCTCTGATGGACAGAGAGTACCAGTAGACAACAGCTGATGTTCAAACATGTTGAACATTTAAAGAGAATACTTTTGTTCTGCCAATGACTTTATACCTTCAGGAAAGGGAATTAGATTTTCATGATGAAAAGAAGGGAAGATACATATTTAAGTGAAGATTGCTGTCAGAAAGGTTTAATAGACTAATAATAAATCCATTCCAAGCTGGCTGCCGGGTACTGTGAAAAATTCTGTTCATGTTGTCTGAGTACTGTAGTTACACTTTGTGCATTTGCTTCCTGATGCCAGTGATTCTGATGTCGTTGCCCTTTTTCTGACATAAAATGGGCCAGGAAATCCGGAATCTTTAACTCATAAGACTAACAAGCCAAGAATTATGATTAGCTTTGAGCTATGAATGTTTAATTGAACGGATGATGGATGCTTGATAACCTTTTCTGATGTGGTGTGCTTTTTATGATATTTTCCACTTTGTAATTGAGGTATTTGTTTATTAAAGTGCAGTCATCACTTTTGTCAGTCATTCATGCCTTCTCGTATTTCCAGCTGCTTGTTTCCATCTCAATCTTCTCACCTTCCTACTTCCAGTCTACCAGCTGGCTGCTTAAGGTACTTGTGCTCTGTAAGCCTCTTCCACACCTCAGGGGCTGCACAGGGAAACAGCTTCTCGAGGTGCTCAGTTCTCAGCTTGATGTGGACCTTCTTCTCGCCCACCACTCTTGGTGCTAAGGAATGAGAGGTCTGCTTGTGTGTGCTGAGCAAGCAACCTTTTCCCGTCTCCTTGTGCTCAGCCCTGCCCTGCCTCATCCTGGCAGAGATGCCCGATGCCCTGGGCTGGTGGCTGTCCCCAGGCTGTCCTGCTCCCTCACCCAGGGCGGTGGCACAGGTCCTGCAGCCAGTCACTGCTGCAGAGGGAGCCATGGCCCTGGGGCTGCGTGCCTGGAGAGCAGGAGGGTCTCACCTTGCCTGCTGGTGGTGGCGTGTCTCTGGGCTCTGCTGCTGCCTGCATCTTCAGCGCTGACAGCAACAGAAGTTTCCATTGGAAGCATTTAGTTTGAAAAGTTTTATAAACTGCTTTAGCAATCTCTTTTGTCTGGCCTAGTGAAAAACATGCCAACCTTCACCTCTCTGTGTCTTAATGCCTTTTGGAGGGTCTAGGTTTCCTGACTGAATACTATCTGTCTTTTTGTAATGTACAGTACTCTGTAGCAATTATCTTTTGAACAAGGTGGCTTGACTTTCAGCAAACTTTATCCTGGATAATCTGGAGAATTAGTTCAACAGAGTTTATGTCAGAGAATGTCAGGCCAGATTTTAAAAAAAAGGATCTAGAGAGATAAAATGCAAATTAAGGCCAAATCTGTCTGCCTGCATCTAAGATCAGCCTCCAAGAGCTCTAGTACTTACACACCCAGACATCCATGGGTATCCATATTTTTGCCAGACAAGCTGTGTTGGCTCTGGGAGTTGCACTCAGCCTGGTTAGAGCCACTGCATTTGTAGATAAGCCTCTCTGCCAGCTGGGATCCCTCACGCAGAGCCTACCTGTGAGGCTGATTTGTGAAATGCCATGTGAGCATGAGTAAGATACAGTGATTAAAAGAAGGTCAGCAAAAAGTACACAACTTGCATCCCCACTGTCATTGAAAATTACAGTAGGTTGCAGAAGGGAGCACCGTTATTGAACAGCCTGGAGGCCCTCGCTGGGATGTGAGAAATGAGCTCAGCACTGTTTGCAGACAAAAGGAACTGCAGCTCACATTTTTCCTAGACAGGAAACCATTAAACTCTGCAGCTCTTCTGCCAAAGGGATCCCTTCACCCTTCTCTTTGAAGACCATGAAGCCATGGTGTTCCAATAAGATACGCACAGGGCCAGGACAGCCTGGCACTGTGGTCTCATCATATGAGAGATTTCCCTTGAGGGCACGTAAAAGTTTTGTTTCTGGTTGCTTAGAGAGAAGCTGCTGCTGCATTTCGTGTGGGCGCTGGGAAAGCAGAGGTATTTGTACAACAGCAGATTCAACTGTCTCGTGCCCTGTGTTGCTGTTGCAGGGTAAGCTTGTTCTTGCCTTCAGAGTGACATAGACATTTCACTTCAAAGCAGATTTGGTCTATAATTTGGCATTTGGATGGTGCTGACATCTGGAGAAGCTTTTCAGGTGTTCTTCCATGTGGATGTTGCACATGGCAAGCACAGGCACAGAAGCCTTTCACTGCACAGGAGGATGTAAGGACTTGGTTCTGGTTTGCAAATTCCATTCCTGTAGCTGAACACCACCTGTACCATCAAAGGGAGCAGCCTCAGCACAATATAACTGGGGCTGTCACCGTAATGCCCAAATAAACTGTGGGATGGGTTCAGGCTGTAATACAGTAGGCCCTGGGAGATGTGATTTGCAAGATAATGCAGTTACTTGCCATAAAACGGAAGAGCATTCTTGGCATTTTATAGAGATAAACATTGCAACTTTGCATTCCTGAGAGATGAATTTGTGCCTGAAAATAATATTACAGTTCCTTTTTATCAATACTTCATTGTAATTGGAGTTGTCTATTAGCTGTGTCTCTTCTTTCAATTAGAAGCTATTGGACAACTCAGCTGAAATTCCCTTCCTTGCATTGTAAAACCACAAGATCACTCTTCAAAAAGCAAACCTTTTTAATATTCTGTGCAAGCTACAGGATTAAATTCTCATGTTTTGTTTTCTTCCAACAATCTGTTAGTCAGAACAGGTGGGCACAAATATGCCCTTTGTATTAGTATTAGTGTTTACTGCTTTTCCATGTAACTAAAGCAATTTTTCAGCAGCCTGCTCACGAGTTCAAGGTATCCATTTTTAAGAATTAGTCATATTTGACTTGAACCTACAGTAGCCAAATGCAAAAAGTGTAATATACTCTGTTCCTTCACAGTGCTGGGAAAAACTCCAAAGGTCTGGATTGAAGAGAAGAGATGTAATGCCCATACATGGGGGTAAAAGTAGCATGAGAGACTGATTGGGAATCATACATTCAGCCTACAGCCATTAAAGGGAAACAGTAAGCTGAAGCAGAAGCCTTTTGATCTTTTGCTTGTCAGACTTTTCAGACGTGCTTGTTCTTACTCTTGCTATCTTCAAGCTGACTTATTCTCCCAGGCAAAGGAGCAGTACTTAATGCATCCCCGTGCCTCTTTCTCTTAGTGCCTGCCCACACTTGAGCAGCCAAAAATGTATCTTGCCTAGCAAAGAACTGTTTACTAAATCAAAGCATTGCCAAGACCAATATTGTTCTATCAGGTACATAGTATGAAGTTGCCCTTCATTACAGCACAAACCTCTCATCACTCCTGCAAGTGTCTCTTTTGTCTCGGTTGTTTTTGTTTTCTGGTTGGCACTTGGCTATAACAGTACATTGCTGCCTCCTGTGCATTGTGTATACAGTTGTTCTCAACCTTCAGCTACAGCAGAGCCCTCCAGGGGCTGTGTTTTGATCGTCTGAGAAAATGTTTGTTTTACTGCTGTCATCTCCGTGGCATTTCTCTCTTTACTGTGCTTGAGATAAGTAAAATTGCATTTTCTTCCAGTTTTGACAGTTCCTTAAATTGTGAGAGCAGGGGACTATGAAAGCATGAAAGATATCCTGTTGTTCACTTGTTTGGTGGTTCGTTTGTCTTAAAGCCATCATGTTTCAGTTACTACTTTTCGTGCAGTCACCCCTCCTCTAAGGTGTGTTACACGCGGCTGTAATATGTTTACAGCCAGAATTTTCTCTGCAACCAGCACACACAGAGCAAGGTGACTTTTTTGGTGGTTCTGCAGTGGGATACAGCTGCAGAGTGCATCCAGCCAGGTAACATGAAGGAAACTTTTCACCCATTTCATAACAATGCCTGGAATTACAGGATCCTAATTCTTTTCAAACTTTAAACAAATGGCCTTGAGCTTCTTAAGAAGGAATTTTTGGGCTTTTTTATTTTAAGTTAGTTATGTCTGAAGGGAACCACATGCTGTCGTCTCAAGTCTAACTTAACAAGCTGTAAAAAAACTTGCACAACTGTGTGCTAATAAACAGCTGTTAAAACCACTGAACCAACAGAGAAGCCAAATCTGATAGAAATGAAACAGCAGAAACTATGTTCATATTTATTCAAATACCAAAATTACATGGGATTTTTTCCCTTATTCTCCCCCTCTTCCACTCTAGGTTGAACTGATTCAGATGCTTTCCTAGGAGGAGGGGGTGGAGAGCCCTGAGAAGTGTCTAGGTTATGAAGAGGTAAGAGCTCTCTGAAAAAAATAAAAGCCAGGCTATTCTGTTTGAGATTTGTTTGCCATTGTGTCTTCCTGTGCACATGTGCAAGTGTGTGAACCTTTGAGGATTACTGCTGTGTTGTATCTTAGCTTTTTCTCAGATTGTGATTATTCAGAAAGAAGTGTGGGCTGCTGAGCCTCTCAATGAATTCACTGTGTGCCATCATTCAAAGGCTAACATAGCCCTCACACAGGATGCATTTGGTATACAACGTGCCTTTCTTAGAGTCAATCTTATCATGATATTTGCATATTCTGCAACATCCATTTCAGTTGCTGTTTTCTGAAATGCCTTTGCTTGCTTTGCAGAAAAAATAGTTGAGAACCTGCCAGGCCACTGTGTAGTGGAGAACCCACTCACCTGTGAGCTTGTCCTTTTGCAAGCAAAAAAGAGGTTGAAGAAACAGTGAGCTCTTGCATTTGTTAGTGCTATAACTGACTGAAAGGCACAGAGCCACACTGTTCCCTATGGCTCTGCACATTCACCAGCCCAGAGCTCAGCAGCTGGAGTTTGGATCCACTTCATCCACTATGCACTTTTACTAACCAAAATTGCCTGTGTGACTGTATACCTGTCCTCTCTGTGCCTGTGGTGGAGACATCCTTGCTTGTCTTACTGAAGGAATATGGAAGGAGGTTTGAAATCAGATCTCCTGCAGCCAGACCACAACCTGAAGAATAATTTCACTTGTGCTCTCCTTTCTCGCTTCTCCTCAAACCTATCTCTCTCTCAAAATCAGAGGACACTGATGTTTAACCTTTCACAAGCACTTCTGGAAACCCTGCCTTGGTTTGCCCGTACACGCTGCTTTTTGGAGAAACAGGAAATCAGCTTGTGCTATTTTAATCCTGGTGCTTTCATATAAATATGTACTATTATTTTTAACAACTTTGCGGAAGGAAAAATATGTTTACAAGCACCAAAAATTGTACCTCCAGTACAAAATATGAATCTGAGAAATAGTGATGGAAACTTGATACTGCCTCATAGAGACTGTAAGGTAATGCCACTGTTGTTCATATCACTTTCATGGGTTCTGATTCTTATTTCTTCTATCTCTGCGAAATATAAAGGAGGTGTCTATGTTATCTTTTCATGGATATTACTAGTCGATATTGTAAGGATGGATGAGTTGAATAATTAGAGGTCTGAATAGTACAGTTCTTCATGCCTTGCATCCTTCACACTTTGGTCTAAAGCACAGCCATAATCACAGCAGGAACTTTGTCGAGAACAAATAAAAGTGAAAGGTTAACATAGCTGGAATTTCTTCTTCAAGTCTCCCACTACTATAATCTTATTCCATCCAAACACTTATTTCAAGCAACCACAGTATGTTTCACTAAAAATTTTACTGGACACATTAACTGCACATTAATGGCTCTTGCATAGCTGATGTATTTGTAGCTCTAGGGGAAGGAAAAGCAAGGCCACTTTGATACCAGTTTATGTAACACAGATTTTGTTTCTTGGAAGACCCAAGGCCATTAAGAGTATAAACTATACTGGAATATGTTCCATATGGCAGTTTCTCAGGTATTGTGATAGCTAATCCAAGTTAATAATTAAAATCCACTTCTATCACTCTTTCCTTCAGGATGCAAGAAAGGGCCAGAGTTTTCCTTTTAATACCAAACCATCTTTTCCTCAGTATGTGGTCCTGTCCTTACTATCACAGCATACTTAATATTTTATTGTGTAATATTTCATCTGGGTAAACAAGCAAAAGGAAGGAGGGTTCATTTGTTCTCTAAGATATTTTTTAATAAAATGAGCCCACAGTGATATCAGTGATTAATGGAGCACTAATAGCACTGGCAGCCTTAAAACCTGGCTATTTCTAGAATAGTAGTAGAAAATGTCCTCTGCTCCCTTTCTCCTAGCTGCACATTTTGGTGATGTTTTTATCTTGGTTTGGGCAGCCACAGAGATGCTGTCCTCGTGCCCAGCAGCTGCTGTGCTCAGCATGAAGTATTTTTGAATTTGTCCATGTTGGAGTGACTTTCAGAGGTTGAAGGTATAAGAGTAGCCATGAAAGGCAGATTAAGCTCAGAAACCTGGTTTCATCCTCTTGGGATATTTCACTTCTTCAGTTATAAAACACAAGGTTTTTCCTGCCTGCCTGGCAGGATGCTGTGAACTCATGATCACTGGATGGTGCATCCCCTAGATTGAGCCCATAAAGCAGCTATCACCAGTACAAACACAGGAACTAGCTGTAAATACTCAGAAACCTGAACTTTGAAAATTAATGTACTTGAGGCTTGTTTGCTGGGATTTTCCACCCATAAAAAGTTCTGGTAGGAAAAGAAGGCCATGCATAAAATGGAGAATATTCCAGTCTTCTTTATCAGTATATGGAGATAGGTCTTTGGTGTCCTATGACCAAACCATAAGAAAAGGTTTGGACTGCTTTACCTAAAATGTGAAAGAAAATAAGTGCAACTCCCACTTGGCAGGGTAGCTTCTCCTCATAGGTGTAGGTAGAGCTGTACAGGTTTGCTCATGGCAGAACTGCAATTTACTGACTCTTGGATGTGACCACCATCTTCACAAAAACCCCACAATATCAACTTCTTGCCTTTGGCCTAAAAATGCCAAATTAAAGAGTTTACTTTCAAAATTTCCAAAGAGCTGTTGCAGGAGAAGTTGGAGATTCAGGAATATCCATTTGCAGATGTTTTCACACACTGTCAGGAGTGGTGTCCAACCTGCTCTCTGGCATGTGGGCTGATGGACTTGCCCTGTGCCAAAGATTTTCATGTTCTGGGCTTTTTCTGCTGCATAACTGTCAGCTTTGGAGTTCACGGTGGGAGCATTCAGACACAGCGCAGCTGTGCCTGTTGCTCCAACAACTACTTTAGATCCCAAGCAGGTCACACAACCAGACAAAAAGCAGCTGTGCTGCCAGTCCGTGAGTCACAAAGCATCTTCCACCTGGGAAGAAAATGGTTGCATCAGTAGGTTATGTAAATTGATTCTCCAAAGTTACTAGGAAAATTATAATCAGTTAATTTCTACTTACTATTGTCCACTGCTTGACTAAAACTACCCCATTGCTTACGTGGGCAATACTTTTGGATTAAGAGGGTTTTTTTCTGTATTTTCACTTTTTTTTACTAACATGAGATAATAAGAAGCTAAGTTAAACACATTCGCTAATGAGCAGGCATCTGACTTCACAGTTCTAGCAGTTTATTACCAAAGATTTACCAATAAATTTTTTTTATTAATGGAAATAGCTAATCAGACAAAACAAAGTTAATGGTTTTTCTCAAATAATACAGGTTTATGGCAATGTTTTGGCTTGTGATAAAAGGAAAAAAAATGGTGAATTTTGAGCATCATCCTCTTTTTCTTCTGGCACAACTTTTCAGGTATTTAAAACCAGTTGCTTTCTCCTTTCAAAGCCTTCAGTCAGGCCCACACGCCTGCCTGAGACACTGTGTGCAAATCTAGTTGGGAGCACTGGTAGTAGCTCTGGTCCCAAGTGTCAGCAAACTTGGTCTTCTGACCAGCCTGGGGAGATTTGCCAGATTTCTGCCCATATTCAGTGTCTGAGGGGGTGAATGCTGCACCAATCTTAAAGAGAATTTCCTTTATTTCCTCCTTCCTTTTGGATTCATGCTTTATGGGAAAAAAAGATTGTGAATCTATATAACTGACAGGTTTGTTAGCGCTTATCAAATAGCTTAAAATTCAGAAAAAGTAAGCACACATGCTGTTCTCTCTGGGGAGAAAACCTGTCTGCAGGAATTTAGCTGATTCCATTTATTTATTATTACATTTTTATTTAGCAGATCTGGAAGAAAAGGCTTACATTCGATTTTTAATTGCTGTAATTTTCATATTTCTTAGAGGAAAGCAATAATAGAAATCAAGTTACTGGGTACATTTTACATCTGATAAAACCACCTGCAGCAGGGTGCTGCACCTGCTCAGGAACAGCAGCTTGCCACTTCTAGTCAGGAGCAGCACTGCCTCTCCCATAGCAGTTCACCGGTTTTAAGAAGTTTGGACCTGTAATAAATTTTTGCTATTGGTTGTTGAGAGATAGTACCTATATATTCATTCCTTAAACATGCCACAACTCCATGGTGGTTTTTTGTAAGCTCTGGGTAATGGGCCAATCTGAACAAGTTCAGTGTTTTTCCTCTGAAGCTGCCTTATCATCATGTGAGGAGGGTGCCCAGAGCTCTGAGCTGTCTTTGTGTCCCCACTCATTCTAAGAGCAAAGTTTGCCTGTGCCCAAGGACTAGGATTCCTTCCCAGAGTCTTTCTGGAGTGTCAGCATGCATAATGCGCCCTGGAAACTGGTGGGGACAGGCCCTGCAGCGCTCGGAATAGTACAGAATGCTCTCTCCAGGGCAAACTGTTTGGAAAGGCTAAATTACTTAAAATCCCATTTATACAGCAAACTGGCACAGTCAAGGAAGAGAAGGAGAGTCAAGAATCCAGCAGTGTCTAATATACTTTTGCAAGGATTATTTAACAGTATCTTATTTTTGTGATGCTTAGGAGAGAGAATTGTTGCCCTTCACCTCCCTTCTCTAATCCGTTTCCTATGTGTTAGCAAAGGGTAAAAAACACTTGGGTACTGCATTGCAACTGTGGTAACTTTATATGAAGACAAATTCCTGAGGCTGGAATATTGTGACTGGTCTGTAAAAATGTTGCACATTCTTCTTTCTTCATTTAAATAGAAGCAGCATGGAAATTTTGCAGAGAATGGGGGTGGAAGAAAAGTTTTCTGTTTTCCAGAAGTGGGCGAGAGGTCGAAATGCAAGTGCAATTAAATTTTTTGGATGTCCTTGATGGTAGGGATGAAGCTTGGTTGGATGGCGTTTTTAACTACTTTATTTCAATTGTCTTAATCACTGGTTTTGAGACCTTATACACTCTATTTAGAGGTGAATAGGAGCTTAGCTGGAAGGCCCCACTGTATCTAATTTTCCAGCAAGCAGTAAGCTCAGTTGACGGATGTATTCACAATGTAAGTGCTGTCACAGCATTCATTTTCAAGAACTGATATATTAGGACACACATTAATGCACAAAAGACTTGTAAGTGGCTGCAGTTTGGATGTTGCACAAAATAGAAATCTGTATTTAGAGCAATTTATTTCCTCTTTTGACAGACTTCTGAAGTGGGAATGCTTTATCAATCTTTACCGCTGAGTGCCCTGGGACCTTTTTTAGAAGCAAAGCAGCTTTCACCTGGCAGAAGTGGATGTGTCACTGTAGCTGGCACAGATCCTCAGTGCTAGACTGACTCTGCTGCCTTTGGAGTCAGACAGAAAACAGGAGCTGATGCAAATTGTGTTTTTTGAACCATCACGCTTTGTCAGAGGGCCTTGATTCCCTAAACACCATCAGTGTGATGGAAACAAAGGTGAACTCCTTTGCTCTGCTTTTATTAACTGCTAATGAGCTTTGTGAAACCCAGCAAAAGGGTGTTACCAGTTTATGACTCTGCCAAGGCAGCAAGGTGGAGTTGCATGTGGGAATGAAGCCTTGTTTAATCAGGTTTTGTAAGTACTGTGATACAATTTTAGCTGAAGCATGTTGAGTCAGGCAGTTCCTGGTTCAATGCACATACTGTTTCATCTTCAGTTGCAGATTTCAGAATTTACCCAATACCTATTCGATAACCATTTTTTACCGTTGCACACTGATCATGTACAAATATGCCTGTAGTAACTGCACGTTGTGCTTTTGTCTGTTTTTACTTAAAAAAACAGTTTTAGATGTCAAATCTCCCCTGAAGTCTACTAAATTTTTGGGTACGTTTTAAAGATGAGAAAAGTCAATGCTCAGCTTGAGTTCACAATAAAGGCAGGCAAGCACAGCAGTAGCAGAGCTTTTCCCTCTCTAGCATCACAAGAATGGTTTAGTTTTACAGGGTTTTCTTGACTTCCCCCTCAGCTCTAGAAGAGGAATCTCTTCCATGGTGAGGTGTAGCAGGGACAGGGCTGTTTGAAAGCAGCAGCACCTAAGCAGAGCTGGCAGTGAGCAGGTTCTACGCTGCACATCAGCCTGGCGGGTTCTCGGCAGCGACAGCCTGACACCAGGGCACACCTCACCTGTTGGGAACACACACAGGCTACAGAGAGTTTGTAGCAATGGAAGGTTGTTATTTAAAGGCAATGGGAAAGTTCACGCCTTGTGTTTGCAGTTGCAGTTGAGCAAATATACAGTGAAATTGTACCTTATCCTCTTTGTTCAGTTGTTAAACCCTCCGATTTCTTCCCCAAGAATCATACCTGTTTCTCTTGATTTCTTGATTTAACATCTATAACCAAGGCACCTATCAATTACTCAGAGGATTTATAGCGCTGCTTTTTAGTTTTGTTTTACTTCAAAAGCAAACAAACAAACAAAAAACTCAAAACCCCCCAAATTCTAGAGTGTTTCTGAGGAAAAAAAAAGTTGGCATTTTGTTGGGTTTTTTTGTTTTCCTGAGAAGAAAACATCTTATAATTAGGAATAACAAGAAATTCATGTTTGTAGGAAATGAATTATAGCCTGCAAAGTAGCTTGAATGTTTTCAGCTGAATGCTGCTTTGGAAGCTTAACATGGGATTAATTTTTGAAGTATGCCTGGACTGTAAGGAAGTTAATTGATGGTGTGTGAGCTATACCCACTTAAAAGGCACAGACATGGAAATCAGTGCATTCTCCGTGAGAGGCTCTTAATGATTTCCTTTCAGAGAATGTGCACACTATCTTAATTATACAGGAGCCTACGTAAAGGTACCTTTGGATTGTATCCAAAGAAAGCTAAAACAAACAATATGACAACAAAAAGGGCACTTGCGTCATTTCACTTTAGCATTTACAAGACAAACAATAACTAGCAAATAAAAAGCTCCTAGCCTATGGTGCATTTACCAGTGCCAGGATACTTATTCCTTCACATGTAATCTTTAAAACAAAGAACTCCGTATCAGAAAATGCTGGGACAGTCTTTTTTTTTGTCTGCACAAAAGCAAGACCATCTTACAGCAAGGAGACGTGTTTCCTGTGGTGCTCTGCTGGCTTCATGTGATTAATGACCTCAGCATCTCACAGATAAGTCTTTCTGTGTGAATGTGATCTTCTCCTGTGTGCACAAGGGCACAGAGCCACTAAAAAAATGCATGAGAAGGAATGGGTGATATAGCTAGCAGTGAAACTGAGCTGCTGGAGCATTATCATTAGAGATGCCATTGTTTGGTGTAACCAAAGTGTAGATTTCAATATATTCAGTAATGGTGATTAAAATGATGAGTTTTTCCACATGGTAAGCCTGCCACTCTGATCAAATCCACCTCGTGACATTTTGTATCCATGAGATCCCAAGATACTGTTTTGGAGCTCTCAGCTTTAACATGTTGGTTCAGATGTGGCAGTGCACTGCTAACATGGTTGTTCTAACAACCAAGGGGAAAAATGTCCAGATCTCTGCAAATTATTTCCTAAAAGGGTACTGATATGGCTTCAAATGTCAGGCCACTCTGGCATTTTTCTGCACCTTTGATCACTTCAGGTATATTTTGGTGATGCCTTTCAAATGTTTCTCAAAATACTGTTGCCACAAAGAGAAAGTTATTGCAGTGTTACTTAGCACCATGGCATTGCCAAACCACCTGGATGGTGTTGGGGAGCTTCCTTCAGAGGATGGGAGGTAGAGGAAAGAGTTCTCTCTCATCTCTCATCAGCCTTTCTTACCTTCATCTGGCTGCTTTGGGAGCAGTTCCTATCCCTTGAATACTTCAGCCTTCCCTTGAAGCTGCAGAGTGCCATGGGGGGCTTCAGAGCCACCTCCTCGTGCTTCTGGGAGGAAGACCCTACTGCAGTGTCCTCTATGCTCTCTCCAGGGGACACCCAGAACACACACCTGCTGCACACAGGGCGCTTTGCTGTGCCCCAGGGTGTTTTGAGGAGTGCAGAGCACATTTTCTGTAAGAAGACAGGAAGATACACAGCCCTCTTCCAGCTTTGCATGAGTCAAAAGCTCTGAAAGGTCTGCATGTGGCAGGACAGGATGGATAGGCATCAGCACAACAGCAGTGACACCCAAAACATGTTAGAGATTAATGTACAACACCTCTCATCCCTGCAGAGCGTGGTACAGAGGAAGGGAGGACCACAAATGGCATGTTTTGAAGTACAAAACAGCTGCCTCCATTCATGGAGGGGTCAAAATAATCTTAAACATTAATAATGAATTTTTTTATGTAATTCATGGTTTCCGATGCTAGTGAAGCCTAACTGATATACGAGCAGTGTTTTAAAATCAAATTCTTGTTCCTGTCAGGAAGCCCCAATTCAAGATGCACTGATCCATTCCCTCCCATAGTTAGAAGTTTATTGAATAGAGGGATGTGCGCTAAATACAGCATCACAGTCCAGGACAGGACACTAAATACAGCAGCACAGACAGGAGCCTTGGGAAAAGTATGTCATGTTCTTATCCTTTAGCTAATGTGTTCTGTAGCATGTCCCCTATTCAAGCTAACTACTAACTTATTTACACAAAAGACAGAGTCCTTATCTTTAGCAGGACGGGGGGTTTTTCTCACCCTTCCATATCTGCCACCCTTAATTTTCTACCTGTGATAATTGAACCATTCCCATGGTAAATGACTCTGTGCTTGGAGAAAGGCACAGGTACCAAAGTGTGGGAGTGCTGCCCGACTGCAGGGAAGTGGGAAACTGCAGCAAGAGCTCTGTGGGTTTAACCAGCTTCCTGGGGAACATGCAGACATTGACTCTTCCCAGTGCACAGCAAGGAAGGAGAGTTTTCCTCTGGCAGACAGCTAATTTTAAAGAGATGAGTTTATATTTTTGTACACTGCACTTTGAATTTCAGTTAATATTTTAATCTATCAAACGGATGTGGACAATCGACGGCAGAATTCAGGAACTGGAACTATCTGAGTTTGAATTAATTAATGCTATCAAAGACAGTGTTAATTTTGCATCTAAAGGGAGCTGAACAGATAAAGCCCTCTCATAATGTAATACCAGAAGGCTTGAACTTCCTTGTAACAGAATAATTTCTCTAGGCAGGACAAATTCTGCTCCCATTTATTTTTGGTGTCAGTTTTACCACTACCAGACCCTGCTATGCTCTTTGAGGAGCTAAGTTTAAAGTTAATGGGACTTCTGGGCACAAAGGGTTGGCCAGCCATAACTGTAGACAGCAACAAAGTACCTGATTAGTGCAAAATGTGACGCTTTTGCTACTTGGCCTCCTGCCCAGTGGCAGCTACTTCTGTTGAGCACATCAAATGAATTCATATAAATCACTGAAGAATTGCAGGCCAGGAATAGCTGTTGGCTGTTACTGGATCAGACCAGCTTCTACCATCAGACCAGTCAGCTAGAGAAATGTCCTGTATTTCAAACACTGGACTATCCATTTAAAACCAATTAAAAATATGTACAGTGAAATGGAGTTGTTAGACTGGAAAATCCTCTTTAGCTTGATACCATCTGACTATTAAATGTCTATGGAAAAGAGTTGAAATAGCATAGTGACTCATCAAGGAGTTACTGAATTGTGTAAATAAATCTTTCTTTAGAATTTATTGATCGGTGTGGAAGAGCTCATGAAGTCAAACATGCTTGTTTGTCTTTAGGCAGCTTCACACAGGAAATCTGGCCTTTCCATAATTCTCTGACTACCCCCAAGTTCAGAGTAGTTATGTTACTCATACTGCAGGAGAAAACCACTATTTTCTTCCTTTTATTCCAGCTTCATTTTAATGGGATTGTAAACTGGCCTTTTAAATGCAGAAACAAATTTCTTCTCTTGCCTTTCACAATAGTTTTTAATTGACAGTCTTTTGTTGGCCAAAGGTTATCTCAAAGGAGCTGTACCACCTGGATGCCCTCCTTCCCTCCCTCCCTCCCTCCCTCCCATGCTACTGCTGCCATGGATCAAATGGATACCAATGCCCTTCTGAGCTCAATCATTTGAACCGATGTCTCAGCACTGAGTGAATGAGATTTATAGCAAATAATGTGAATTTCTCAAGACTGTCTAGCTCACCTTAGCTGTGGTTTTGCCTGGGAACTCTTGCTGGTTTCTGTTTAGAGTTTTCCCCTGATGCTTTTTGTTCAGCTTGTCGCGGCTATAGGATACCTTGGTCAATGCCTTAAAGTCAATACTGTTATCACTCTGGAACTCCTTGTACTGCCCAGTGAAAGGAACTGCATTAACTTTAGAGCTGAGTCAAGCCCAGAAATGAACTGGCACATTGGGTAAATATCTGACAGCGAGTTTTTAAAAGTAACTAGTCACGCACCCTGAGCTGTTCAGGTTCAGATGACAAGCAAGGGACATGTCCTCTGGGCTTGCTTATGGACAGCCTTTGTGTCAGCCTTCTGCGTTTGTTTGTTGATCTTGTTTGCTATGAAAACAGATATTAAATGGATTCTTTTCTTCTCCTCCTGTCATAATTTCTGATCTCACTGGCCAATTTCAGCTCAGATCTAGAGAGGGAAGAGAACGCAAAGACGCTAAGTATTCATTATACTTCATGATATAGATAGTTGGAGAACTGAGATGCAAAAGTTGCACCATGAAACTGCTCATTATCTGACAATAGGCAATATATAGAAGAGACATACTGCGAATGCTCCAGTGATGACAGACTTAGTGGAAGCAAAAATATCCAATCTAAATCCATAGAAAATATGACTGTATTCATTCTGGAGCTGATGAAATTTTATTTCACTGATTCATTGCAAAAAACCAAATTAATTAAGTGAGTTTTCTAAATGAATTTGGAAGGAAATGTACAGTAAGTTGATCAGATCTGGGTATGCTGAGTTCCCTTGTTTTGTATTCCTGCAGTTCACTGTGAGTGTGGGCAGTGTAATGCCTACTCCCTATCTCAATGCATGTTAGAAAGCTTAATTATCCTAAACACTCACAGTTTTATCAGGGATCCCAATGACAGCAGAAACAGGATAAAATATCAGCTGAGTGCTTTTGAATGTGAAAGATAAGATAAAGAAAGATCTTTTAAGCGCAGATAAGTATCTTGCCCCTTTATTTTTCATGTCTAGTTCCTTTATCAGCCCTTTGGAACACATAAGATTTAAAACATATGAGCAGTAACAGTATTTGTAAATGAAATTACCATCTTAATGTACTTCAACTGTAAAAGCAGAGAACAGAATCCTATAGCATGGGACACAGATGTATAAACAGACGTGACCCCAGTGCCCATAGTCTTGTATGGGCAGTGCTCAGAAAGGGAAGGATACAGCTGCTAAATTTAATGAAAGACAGCATTGAATGAGAAAATGCACAGAACTTGCTTTAAAATGAGCAACAGCCTTAATTTCCTGAATCTGTGGATTTATTTCCTTTGGATTTATTTGCCTGCTATCTTGGTGAAGATATGAACATCAAAAATTACAGCTACCCACTGACATAATTCAGTGACATGAAGTGCATTTACATCTTGCAAGGTTTAAAGCTGCTTTCCCCTCTTCCCCATGCTGCTTGTTTTCATACATTTATGTGTACTTGGCCTCAGTTCTCTCCATCTGACTTGGTGGTGCAGCTGTAATCCACTTCAGCACAGATATCCGGCTCTTCCTTTAGAAACTTCCTCTTGCTAAGCTATAGCTCTTGTAAACGCCCTGGAGGAAGTGGCTTTTTTCCTCCTTCCTACTCCTGCAAGAGGTTCCAGAAGTACAAGTGGCTTAATAAACCAGACAACATTTGGTTTGAAAAGAGCCTGAAGAGATGTAGTTTGCATTAACTTTGATGCATTTGTTTCTTACCTTATAGAAACATCATGCATATCACTCATGTTTAAACAAAATGACTGGCAAAGCTGTAGAAACTGTAGACACTGTCCTAACACTTTAATTTATTAGAGTAAAACTGCCAGGTTACTTTCCATCCTTTCTACTCTACATATTTGAGAGAGAACATCTGTCTGGCAACAGTAATGGTTCCAAGTCAAGTATATGATTTCTGTTCTTCACAGAGAAAGATAGCCGGAAGATATTCCAGTTGTAATTATCTGTCACTTGCAGCATTTCCCTTTAAATATGTAATTTTAAAAATAAAAATTTAGGAAAAATATGGAATGCATATCATTATTGTTTCCTGGCACAACTTTGATTATTTATCATCTTATGTTATATATATTTCATAGGATAAAAGAAGACAGTCTGTTCTGCCTTAGCAACATAGTACTCTGGTTACTCAATTGGGTTCTGGCAAGACAGGATGATAAGAAACAAGTGAGGTTTCCATTTCTAAGTATGTTAAGAAAATCCCCAAAGGTCTGAAATGGCAGATATTATGGATGTGCTTGGTTCAGCACTGTGAAAGAGACAAGGCTTTCAAAAGGCCTAAAATAATAGACAGTGGCCTATGAGGCAAACAAAAAAAGAGGCATTTTGACTGGTAGAGAGAAGACTACAGATGCTCTGTAGAAGACAGAGGTGCTGGTCAGTCTCCTACTTGGAAGGGCCAGAGAGGTGAGACACACATGGAGAAGCTGGGAAGTTGCCAAATCAACTTGAAGAAGGGTGGCAGCACCTTTCCAGCTACCAACACCCTGGAGGAGCTGTGCAGAGACTGACTTCCAGCCTTCTTCTGTCCTTTGCAGACGCAGGATGTGTAATGGAAAAGCCAGGAGATGAAACTGCCCACGCCTGTAGTGGGCCATCTGAACAGAAGATTGCAAAAGGCACCAGTGGGCCCTTTCCCTTGACATGGAATAGATACTACCCATGTCTGGCCAGGTTGTCTTTCTCATTTATAGCATAGCAGAGGCCTCAGTAGGCTTTTTTTTATTTTTTTAAATAATCTTGGCTTAGAAAGAAATTGCTTAATTTAACAAAGCGCGTTTACTAAAATGGAGCTGTGGAAACTTTAAAGATGTGCATGACAGTGGGTTGTGTGTTTCTTCATGCATTCTTCATGCATTCAAACACAGACCCTGCCAAAGCAAATAACTGCACGGTATTTATCACAGTTTTGTTACTATGTAGGAATATTTTTTTGTTACAATGCTCGTAAAGGTGAACTATTTGTTAGCTCCTCCTCTCTTCTGTCTGCCAGTAATATGGAAATCCAATTGTGGTCATGAAACATTGCTGACTTGGAGCTGCAAGTCCCAGGATCAAACCACATTAGGCAGCAGCATAGAGTTTCTCCCCTTGTCATGAACCGGTTCTACTGCCACATGAAAGACCAACAGAAGGTTTTCATCATATTGCACTGCTTCTCTTAATGTGCACCTATGAAATAACTCCCATTACTCCTGTCAAAGGAAGACATAAGGCATGGAGAGAGTTTTGCTAGTTTTGCGGGATGGGGCTTTTTTTGGTTTTTTTGGGGGGGAGAGGGAGTAGGGTGTTGGGTTTTTGGTTTTTTGGTGTGTTTGGGTTTTTTGGGTTTTTGTTTGGTGTTTGTTTGTTTGTTAGAGTTTGTTGTTTTGTTGTTTTTTTGGTTTTTTTTAAATGTAATTTTATTTCTATTTTGGTCTATAAACCTATTCCTAATTACTCTGCCTAGTAGCTTCTATAGGTATTACCCATTTGTCACAGCATCTCCTCTGTGGCAAGATCTGCCAATGGGGCTTTGACGGCTGATCCTCCCGTAGATGGTCATCCAGAGAGGGTGGGCTTAGCCCTCAGCTGAGCTGGAAAACAGGGGAAACAGATTCCAAATCTGACCAGTCCGGACCTCACCAGCATGTTTTGATCCCATTTCCTCCAATCCTCCTTCAGCACTGGATGCCTGTAGTTCCTTGGAAGGCAGCAGAGGACAAAGCATAGCCTTTGACCATGCTACCAAGGGCCCAGCTATGCAGCCTGTAAAAATTTCTTTGGTTTCTAGAGGCTTATCACTATCTCTCCATACTGTATGGAGTGATACAGATAAACTATGTAATCATTCCTGAACACTGGAGTCTCTCCTGATGTACAGAACTAGCAGGGAGACGATGTGCTCGAAAGCATGGGGAAGCCTAGCCCAACTGTAGCAGGAAAATGCTCCTTATAGTGCACTCAGCCATGGGAACAAGTCCCCACGGGAACTGGTGGAAGCACCTCATTTATGCCTTTGAGTTATGTAGGAATGTATTTTTTCACAAAACACCACACCTGAAAGAATCCTCTGCAGGCAAAAACTGAATTAAGTCCTTTTCAAAGGTTTTTGTTCTTTTAAGAAAAAAAGACAGTGTCTTAGTGGTATCTGTTGGGCTAATTTGCATTTCTCTGTGTGTGTATTTACACACACATTCATATGCTCAGGGCCAGCACCCAGATGACAAATGTGAGAATTATTATTATTATTAAAATGTGTGTGTATCTGTGTGTTTTTTACTTGGTAGTACTTAGTAGTACTGCTAATGGTGCTGTGGTCATAAATCTCCCTTTAGGAATTTATAACAGAACGTAAAGCATAATTTATCCCTGATCTAATTAATGCCTACCCAATGTTTTATTTGAATGGTTTCAAAATAATCTGGGGGAAAAAAGAAGTTGGTCTAATTCAAGTGACAAGACGACATGATTTTTTTCCCAAACAATTATTGCTTTGAAGTACAACTACCAAATTACATTCTGAAGCAAAAGAAACTTTTATTACAGAACAAACTGACTTTTTGATTGCAAGTATTAAAAGAAATAACAAGCCAGATATTTTCCTTGAAAAATGTTCTGCTTAATATAGGTTTTGATTGTGCAATCCTTACCCATGTAGAGTCAAAAGGGATCTTGCTGCCATGGTATGAAGGTGCAAGAGAGAGCCCAGTGCTCTACTGGCAGGACTTCATTGCAAAAAGCTATTGGCTGCTGTTTACATTTCTGACATTCTCAGAGAAAGTGTTGTCACAACAGACAAGCAATTATAGACAGTAATGTCAGTAATTTGCGGATTAAGAACTCCTTAAGGATGTATTGGCACGGCCAGACATTAGCTGCTTTTAGCTTGCAACTGTTCACCCTCAGCTGTGCCAGTGAAACTGTAACTTTCAAGAAGAAATTGTGCTCGCTCTGAGGCAGCAAACAATGGCAGGGGTTAAACTTCTCTAGGCACTCCCTGCCTCTCTCACAGCTCTCATCCAGGCAGCTCGACCTCAAAGGGCCATTTTTTAATAGGTACATCTATTTATGCATACTCATAAAATGGAAATATTGGCCATTATGTCGAAGTAATGCTGTGCTAGGCACTTGTCAACAAAGCCAGAAAAATCAGATTTTAAGACTCCAGTACTATAAATACACCTGTAAGGAACCTCAGCCGAAGTCCGAGCCCCAGCATGCCATCGTGGAGGGCACAGGACCTATGCCGATCCTCTGACTCACCCCCTGGGACACTCGTGGCTTTGGACACGCTCCATATTAGCTTATGCAAAATCTGTAGTGTGTGAAACATGCTCTGCTGAGAAAATTATTTGATTATTTTGAGGATCAAAAAGAAAGATACAAATGTAGTTTGCTCTTTTTAAAAGAAATTTAAAAATATCATCTGAAAACATGTACAGAAATTACTTGTACTTTCAGGGACAAATTATAAATACAAATACACTTTGTCCTTTGTGCTACTGTTCTTCTGGTTTTATTTCAGTACAAACTATTCTGAAAACTAGAGTGTGTTTAGGAAAATGACTTGTGATGAGGGGAAATTTATCTTAGTAAGGCTGTATATGTGGAAGGTAGTGGGTGGGCTGGAGGGGTTTAGGAAAAAAAAGAAATGTTTTTTTCTTATCGAGTAGATTTTTTATTTTATAGGGGAAATTTTCCGAGAAATTTCTTGAAAGGTTTTCACTATAAAGCTAGATAATGAAAGAAAACTTATTGGGCACCATTAACCTGGTTCGTCCAAAGGCAGATTTGCCTTTAAACATGAAGTATGTCATGTGCCTGCCTATCAACACCAGTTTTACAACTCCAGAGGACACAGGTCAATTTTGCTGCTTCTGCTTACTAATTCAGCACCTTTTCATGAAAATGTAGTAAAAGACCTTTTTCAAAAGCTTATTTCTCCCAGGCCTACGGTTGCAGGTGAGCTCGCTGGGCACGCAGGGCTCACCCAGCAGAGGCTGGGATGTGCCAGCCTGAGCCCAGGCAGGATGGCAGTGCCCTGCTCCCCAGGGTGGGCACCAGCCTGCCCATTATGCCCTCAGCGACTGACTCAGGCACGGCTGCCGTCAGGCCAGAGGCAGCCAAGGTGGGCAGGGCACCTGGCACGGGGCTCTTGCTGCAGGGGCCTTGCCTGGCACCTCAAGCAGGAGACAGTGGTTAAGAAATGGCACTCGGTCCCCGCCAGTGAAAGCAGCCTTTTGTGCCGCACCTCCTTCCCAGATACGGGGACTCGTTCCTCTTTTGCTGGGTTTTCAGTTGATTCTGGTGGCTTAAGTACATCCTGAAGGAGATGATGAAGGCTTCAAACGCATCTAAGATTTTAAGAGGTCGGGTTTGGTGCTTGTGGTGTCCCTGCAGCCCCCTGCCTGTGCCTGGACAGCGGCTGATCTAATCTCACCTCGCCCCTGGAAGCGAGGCAGAAGGCTGTGTGTACCCAACCATCCTGTTCTCTTCCTAGTGCCTTCTCTGCCCTCCTCAATCCCGTTCCCCCAGGACAAAACCCTCCAAAGTCTCTCTTCGCTGCTCTACATCTTTTTTCGTTTGGAAACACCCTTTACGGGCCCAGGCCACGGGCAGCCCTTCCGAGCCTGGCCAGGCCCGAGGGGCCGCGCTGCCGCAGGGCCTGTTGTTTTGTCCCCCGCATCCCTGCCCCGCATCCCGGCCCCGCATCCCTGCCCCGCGACCGCGGCCCGGCCCCGGCGGGAGGCCCCGTTCTGCCGCCGGCCCCGCCGCCGTCACGTGGCCGCCGAGTTTTCTCATCCCGCAGCGGTATGAGGAAGTCAGAGCCGCCGCCGCCG
>VWPU01010058.1:0-17731 GCA_013398955.1 Callaeas wilsoni | reverse complement strand
ACAGCTCCCTCCCCTCACACAGATCCCAGCTCTCCCTCCCCTCACAGAGTCCCCCATACAGAGACTTCCCCCGCTGTCCCCTTCCTCTCAGAGAGACGCCTTCCCCCATGGCTCCCCTTCCCCTCACAGAGACACCCCCCACGCCCCTTAGCTCCTTCTCCTCACAGAGACCCCTCCACAGCTCCCTCCCCTCACAGATCCCACCGCCCCTGCCAGCGCTGGGCACCGGCACCTGACACGGAAAAGAACCTAAGGAGTAAGCGAAGTTACTAAACTTTCGTGTTCTCCCCACCCTGTGGGGCGGAGCCGTGGGGGTCTGTGAATAGACTATCGCGCGGTTGTCTTTTGAAATGCTGCAAAACTCCGTGTTAGTGCTAAATGCCACAGAAGCGCCTCCTGCCCTAGAAGTAAAGATAGCCTCTTTGGGCTGCATGACACCAGCAGTCCATTTGTGGCAAACCAGGTTGGTCTTTAGCATCAGACATTAGTGCAGTGGCCAAGGCAGAGGAAATGGATATGAGTAAGGCAGAGGTGATAGGTTTGAATCTGATTGTTCAGTCTCAAAGAAATTAGTACAATGCAGAGAGAAATGTGTCATTTATGAAAGCAAGCAAATCAGTAATGTGATGCTTGTGAATTTTCCAAATTCACAACAAGAACTCTCCTGAGCAATGGTGTATTTCCCACACCAAAGCTTAAATTGAGCATGTGGCAGTGCAGGTATTCACTGCTTCCTGACACAAAACTCACCTTCAGCATCCCAGCAGGCCAGGTGTCAGCAGGATTAAACAAAATAAGCAGGTTCAGTGTCACCCTAGAGATAGTAAATTCTAAAGTTACAGGTGTAAACCCTTCCTTTTTAAAGGACATTTCTTTATGTGTCAAATAACCCTTACTTGCAGTGTGATTCACAGTCAAAAATCCTTGAGGGACTTGGACATGGGCCCAGAGCAATTTGGAAGACAAATACTAGCGTGAGAGCAGTGTTGGAAGCAATCCTGGCATCACGACTCCCTGGAGCCTGCAAAACTCATGGAGATTTGACTTCTTCAGAGGAACTTGGTGTGATACCTTTCAGTTTGGCTGAGGCAGGCGTTTTTCATACAAAATCAGGTAAGTTGCAGACCTTGACAGCCAGTGGCGTCACCCTGGACCTTACAGTGGTAACTGCTCACTGTTCCTTCTGTTCGTTGCTCATGTACACTGAGCAGCAGCTTGTGAGCCTTTTGCTTTCTCCTGGCAGTCTTTTGAGGCGTACCTCGAAGAGCTATTGCACTGTATAGGGAAGCTGGTTGTAACTTCAGCACTTTTGCTAACTGAAATGTTCTTGGAAATAACTGTAAAGCAATTATCTCTTTTAACATTCAAAGCTATCACCTTTTCCTGTGATTTATGTGAGATGGCAGAGTGAAACTGAGGTGAAACTTAACAGGGCACAGTGTGGGTACTGCAGAAAGGGGTCTTCAGAGGAAAACTTAACAGGGCACAGTGTGGGTACTGCAGAAAGGGGTCTTCAGAGCATGGCATCTACATCCAAGTGGATCTAACCTCTGTGCCTTCGGTAGGGAATGCAGCACACTGGTGTCTCCTCCTTTTCCCATTCGCAGTCACGGACTGCTTGCTGAATAGTTTGCTTTCCCTTTGAAAAGGTCTGGCTAAAGCCCTGTCAGCGATCATGGATTCTGCAGAGCAACAGCTTTCCTTTGGAAAGCAGCTGCCCTTTCAGACGGGCAGCTGAGGCACAGCTCCGAGTGTGCCCTGGGAGCTGTCCTTGCTGGGGTGAGCTCCCGGAGTAAGGAATGGACTGCCGATGGCTCTGAGTGCGTCCCCCACACCGTGCTTGGTGCCCGCTGTGCCCTGCTGCCCTGCTCGTGCAGCTGGCGAGACAGACGTGCAGTGACAAACTGTGCTGCAAGGCTGAATACCTGAGGGTTGTATTTTACAACAACAAAAAAAATTATGGGAGAGAACCAATAGCCAAAATACATTTTAATTTATTAAATTAAATCCAGTCCATTTGATAAAATACAAGCTTATTATATTACCAATTTGTTTAAACCTGGGTCATTTTTTTTTAAGAAATACAGTCAATTAAGAAGCGATAATAGACAATTTCCTTTTTTCTTTTTCTTCCTTGCCGTTAATAAAGTCCAGGATTGAAATGAACTTAAATTGTTTGAACAAAACTGTTAAAAACATTATAAAGAGATTAAACAAGCAGATTGAATTCTTAGAAACATCTAACATGCAAAACTTTTAGCACAGTTTCAACGTTTCAAATGAATTTCCTGAAAAATGAATCTCCTGAAAAATTATTTTGGCAAGCACTGGGATTACTGTAGGTTTCTCCAAGGATGAGTGTGGGAAGAGCCATTCCTTGTCCCAGCCAAATGCAGCTTACTGCAGGTGTCCCCTATTCTGGTGGTTGTGTTCAGTCCCCCTATAGTGAACAGGGATGGCACCATTAAATTCTCACATAATGCAGTGAGAAGATGCTGTCTGCATGTATTGCAAGTACAATTCACATGCCAACAGCTCAAAAGTTGTTCTTATGGGAATTACAGCAATGCATATGTTTTTGCAGAATCCCCGAAGTTCATTAAATTTGCCTTAGACATCAGCTGGTAAGAAGGCTAAGAAAAAATCCTCCTGTGTTAAAAGTCTGTTCCATACAGATTAATGAATATCTGATCACTGTTCAAGTCTGAGGATAGTCTCCCTTTGTTCCGGACAACACACATGTGTTGCGAAGACAAAGTAAAAGTTTTTCAATTTTTTTTTCCCAAAATAATTAGTAAATCCATTAAATAAGCAGTAGACTAATTATATTGCATAAGTTATTGAAATAGAAATTGTAAAGTCTTCATGTACATAGGCTAAAAAATGGTTTCTTAAAACACGTGTACCTCAGCAAAAGTTAAATGCGCAGCAGTCTAAAAAAATCAGCTTCAGAACAATGACACTTGAAACGGCCTATCTTAAAAATGACAGATGGCTTACATTCTACATTACATTTTTCTTTAAGAAGAGTTTCTAAGTAACATTCGCTTGTGGTTGTTCCTAGCATTAGCATTACCAATATACAGGCAATAATTTAGGAATTTCAAGGCAATATTTTCCACCTTGCATGTGCAAAGAGTTAACATTTATTAAAAGTATAAGCATATCCTTTTCATTAAAGGATCACAAATTGCTTTAGGTAAAATCCATGTACAATATTTACACTCACCCTAACAGCTATACAAATTACATAAGTATCTTAGATCCTCTGGAGGAGTCTGGTGGGTGCCTGGCTGTATCCATGCGCTCCTCTCCAAACTAGTCTGGTGCACTGCTGTCAGGGCTGTCTCCTGGAGTTCAGTCCCCTCTTGCTCCTGCATCAGCTCTCCAGTTTTGGAAATATCCAGCTTCCCAGCCTTAAAGGCCTAGGACACTGCACGTGCCAGATTTATTTTAGAGTTCAATGACATTGGTTTCCTCCAGCTTCTAAAACAGCTCTGGAAGTTCAGACCAGCCCCTTTGAAGCTGTGCTTTCTGGTGATGCCATTTGAGGTCCTGCTCCCAAAGCCCCTCAAGAAGCTCAGAAGTCAGCCAGACTACTCCCTGTCTTTCAGTGGCCTACTTAACACCGTGTTGCTAAATAAAACTGGTTTGGGTTTTAATTATCCATCCCGTTTGCGATTGTTTTCCCTCCTACCCTGTGTGTTTCTGCGTAGGGATGTTGCCTGCAATCCTGCCTTTGCTGCCCAAAGTCAATCTCCTAATGTGACGCCAGCTGGCATAGTAATGAACCTGCTCCTGTGAAAAACTAGGTCACTCCTCGCAGCGTGTTTTGCCAGTTCCGAACCAAGCGCTTTGCAGTTTGTTGTGTTAACAGAAAGTGTGTGTGCATATCATTAATCACTGGAGCTGCTTTTGATAACACCGGTTCTTTGATCTTAACACTCCTCATGAAAATTGCATAGTGATACATCTTAACAGAAACTCCGCGTTTAAGCTGCCTGGGTGTGAGGAGGGTCCAGGTTCACACGTTGAGGATACGTGATGGTGCCTGGAAAACAGCAGAAGGGTTGGGGGAGAACCTGGTCTTCACCTCTGGGATCTAGTGGGGTGAGGAAAGGAGAGAAACGTTAGTGTGACACAGGATACAACTGTCTGGAGAGTTTGAGGGGCCTGGGGTGTTGAGGACCTGTCTGCTCTCCCTGTAACCGCTACACAGGTGTTAGCCCTTGGCTGCGCATCGGTGGGATTGGCCTCGCTGTACAGGGTGATTCAAGGGCAGGTGTGATGCTGGGCCAGCGAGGAGGGGCTTAGTTGTAACCCAGCCCTTGGACCTTGAGGTGTGTGGTGTGGTGGGGATAACCATGGCTGGGCAGGCCTTGGCTGGAGCCAGCCTCTGCAAGATGAAGAGCTGCCTCTTCACAAAGCCCTGCTGGCAAATACTCTATGAGCATCACAATGAATTCACTGCTGGACAGGTGCTGGATTTAAGTGAGAGGAATTACAGTGCTGTGTGTCTGGTCCTTAACCTTTTGGAGAATGCCATCCAGGCTCCATCAAAATGTTCCATTGTAATGCTTTATGGGGCCACAGTCTATGTCTGCTGTGAATAGAGGTGCAGACCTGGAGGACCCAAAGCAGAAAAACTGGTTACTGGACATGCCAGGCTGTTAAACTGCAAGGACTTGGATAAGGATGTAAACCTCTCACGCCTGGAGGAAAGGCAGAGATAACAATGGTTGCTTTCTCTGATGTCTGTGGAATCAGAATTTCATGCAATATGCAGCTGCTGTAGTTGTACTGAAGCATGAAGGACACCTGGATGCTTCTGTCATCCCTAATGCTGGAAACTCACAGGATTTGAAATAGGACTGGCTATAGATTTGCATCAAGCCCAGCACTCAGGGTGAATCTGGCCATAAAACACGAAAGGGTAGAAAGCTCTTCTGGGTACGCTGATGGCACCATCCAAGCAGAGAAAGAAGTGCAAAACTACAAGCAAAGAGAGTATAGGGAAATAGGGAAAGCTATTGATCTCTGGTTGATGCTGTTTCATTGTTCTGATTTTTCCATTCCTCTGGGGATGTATCTGACACACTAAGGAACAAGTGAGATGTCACAAACAGCATATGCACAGCTCAGTGCCTGGGGAGAACCGGCAGCCTGAGTCCTACATGTAGGTTGTCCGGACATACCATAAACCTGATTCCCACATGTCTGGCAAAGCCAGGGGCTTCAGGTAAGAGGGAAAGTCCTAATGGCCAGGTGTGAACCAGGGAGAGTCTGACTTCTCTTTGAACTGGTGGCTCCTTGGCGCCGTCTTCATTCCTGACTACACCTTTACCATGCTGTCTGTTAGAGAGATTGTGACGGAGCCCTGGGGCTCCATGACGTGGGACCTTTGCTTGCATGGTTCAGAGTGCAGTGTCCTTGGTAGCATGTGTTTGTGTCAGGGATTCTAGTCTTCTCTTTCCCTTCCTCAAGAACTGGGATAGGGACCCTCAGGGGTTTATCTAGGACCCCATTCTTTGCATCTTATCTGACAAATTGGAAAACACTGTATTTTGACCCCTAGGGTCAAAATGCAGAATTAAATTAACAAGAGTCATATACAAGGCTTAAGGGTTAAATGCAAGGTCTATCCTCATTGCCGCACCTCAGTAAACAGCCCAGACTATTCAGAGCAAGGAGGAAGTTTTGGTGAGGTTTGCAAATTCTGTTTTGCCTGAGGTCACTGTCCCACTTTCAGCAGAGCTGGCTATACCCATCGTGAGCCTTGTCGCAGCAGTGTGCCAGCAATCCTCTGCGGAGGAGGCACTTGACTGTCTGCTGATTAAACACTTCTTCCTTGTCTCCTCCAAGGCAAAGATTTACTTTTTACATGTGGCCCTGGAGTAGCTGCTATTACCTCTACTGGCGCGGCACACTGCGGCTGGGGAGTTCAGCCCCGGCCCTGGCTCTGCGTTCTGAGTCATTCAGTGCAGCCTGTGAACAATTCCTGTGGTTGGCTGGGAGGTGCTGTTCTCTTTGGTGGTCTAATGCAAAAAGCAGCTAAAACAGAGCCTTGTCGGTGTGCACTTTCCTTTCTTGTGGGGATGGGGAGTATGGGGGGCCCGTCAGAAAAATGCTGAGTACAGAATGTTTCCTCATGGGATTTTCAGTAGCACATGTATTTCACAACAAGAAAATTCTCTCTGCCGGTATAGAGAAACTCACAGAAAAAACTGTAGAAACTCACAGGAAAATCCCAAGGAAGTCTCAGAGCTGTGCAGCTTGCCTGTTCATCACAGCTAATGTCCTCCTTGGCATTCATAGTGGGGGCAGCTTCTGCCCACACCAGCAGAGGAGAGTTTTGTGCTGTCTGGGCAGGTGCTGTTCCTCAGGCAGTGATCTGCAAAGAGTCCCAGGCAAACACTTGTGCCCAGAGGCTGAATCTCACTCTGCAGCCCTAGTGCTAGTGCACACTGACTGCTCCAAGTTAATGCAAAAGGTGTTAATGGCACCTTACACACAGAGAGGTGACAACACACACCTTGTACATAAGGTATCCAACTGAGGGAATTGTGAATCTTGAACTTTCTGTCATGCGATTTAAAATCTTGGTCTTGGGTTGAATTATGATCAGTTATATGACATTGTCTAGCATACCTTTCTGAAGGCAAGGGATGGCCACATTACCTAATGGGCAGTGACAAAACAATAGTCAGTGAGGATGTGGCTTTATCCTACATGCACCACAGTGCTCAAATATGAGGAGTTTCTGATGTGTACTTTGGGCATCATTCACACCGAATTTACGATTTTTAAAAACTGCTAATTACCTTAAAGTCTGCCTTGTAGCTTGTTTCTTGAACAAAATGGTCCTCTGGGATAACGAAGCCTTGTTTTGACTTTATAGGCTTGGATGGTTTTGCTCCAGTCCATGGGCGATACTCTTGTCTGAAATGAGATTGTCAAGACAGAAGAACTCGTCAAAGATAACATTCTCACAGGGTACTTCTGCTCAGAGTGCAGGTGGGATAGAAGGCAAGGTGGGATACAATCAGCTTGCAAGGCTGAACTTGTGGGAGGCATACTGAGAAAAAAAGAACTGAGCCTAGCAGCCTGTCTCTCTCAGAAAGCCCAGACTGAAAGATGGAACAAGGTATAGACTGGGCTAGCTGGATTCCCTGACTTAACTCTTCTTTTATTTGTACAAAATGTGCTCTCTCCTGGAGGTCATTGATGCTTCCCTCCTGGATAAGAAGTCAGGGTGACTTTTTGCATGATAGCCCCCTGACCACTTACAAAGTAAACCATTGTCTGGCACGCTGGCCACTTANCGCCTCCTCTTCCCCAGTCGAGAGCGAGAGAGTGCCTGAGCCCCAGGGACAGGGCTGTCCCCCCCGCCCTGCCGTCTCCAGTCTCGCGGTATTTTCCCCCCACCTGGGCACTCCCAGGTAACGAGAGAGGGGCCATTGGCCCTCTCCCCTGAGCTGACAACCCCCTTTGTTTGTGAAGTGTCCAGTCTTTATGGCCCATTAGCCACACCTATGGGGAAAATTCCTCAAGAAAGAGAAAAAACCCAACAAAACAAAAGAAGAACTCAAACCCCTACACACTGTAAGAGCCTTGGTCTGGTGCGTGGCCCTCACACATGCAGAGAGCCTGCTGATGTTCCCACACTTGGCTGTGGCTCTCTCAACAGCAGGCACGTTTGCCAGTGTGTGCTGTGCTGCACAGCTGTGGCAGCTCAGTCTGAAAGGCATCCAAAGGGAGACACCGTCTCAGCTGGCAGATGCTTAGGCTGATGATTTTCCTTCAGATGGGGGAAAGTGCTTTAAATCTGCATGCTGATGTCTGAGAAGGCATTGCTACTCCAAGAATAAGTCAGCCAAGGGTCATCTGAGAAACAGGAGCAGAGACTGCACTGAGAAAGGGGCAGCACCTTTCGAGAGCACCAAAGAACAGCATTGCAGGGTCTGCTTAGTTCAGCTGCCAGCTCCCTTCTGCAGCTTTCCCTCTGCTTCTCTGTACCCCGTGTCACAAACAGGCCTCACTAATGCCCTCACCATTAGGACTTTCTGGATGCTGCAGCGGCAGCCAACTGAGCTGTCTTGTTGCTCAGAGGAAGACAGAAGTCTGCTCTGTTTGTGTGTGTATCTCTGGCAACCAATTCAGGCAGCTTCTGTAGCAAAAGGAGAGGTGACTAACCGAGATGTGACAATCTTGTTTTCATACCCTGGCATGGTTCAATAACCGCATTTTACTCTCTGCTTATACACAGGATCTGCTTATGCACAGGTAAGACTGAGTCCTGAGCCATGCCCAGGCTAGGGAAGTAGGCTTGTTTTAATGTGTCAGGCTTATCTCTGATCACAGCCTTTTTGAGTTTCATTTTTCCCAAGCATGCTATTTGCTATATTTATAATTGCTGTGAATTCATCTTTTAAATATCTAATTTAAAGTGCAGAAGTGGAGTATTATTTTAGAATGCGTAGTTTGGACTCAATCCTTTCCGTATATTATGGATAACGTCCTATGGAAGAGCTTCCTGCTGTTGGAAAGCTAAGCCAGGCCCCTGTCAGGGCTGTCTATGTGCATTGCAAATCTTGTTTATCATCAGTTTGTTCTTGCTGTCCTGAGCTGCCACCTTCTGCCTTCTCTGCACCATGCTGTTCGGGCCTGCTCAGGCACCAGGTGAGTGCCCGTGCAGCTGCCCTGGTGCTGGTGCTGGGCATCCTGCTCCCTTCCTGTAACACCTCAGGATGAGGCAGCACTTTTGAAGAAAGGTGATTTTGGCCAAGCCGTGCCCCGAGACGGCAACCTTTCAGCAGGGAATCCCAGATGTGCATGAATGCAGTTAAATCTGACCTCTGTTCTGCTGCACAGCCAGAGGGAGGACACAGCTACTGGGAAAAATACCAGCAAAATGGTACAAAACCATCAATTACATCCCCACTGTTTCTAGGAACTGGAACCTGCTGCTCCACATAAAGCCCGATTTCCTCAAGAATGCTGGTGGCATTGATTCCTAACCATTCATCCTTGTGCTGACTGGTCTCCCCGCTGCAATGGAGTGTGTCTCCAGCTTTCAATGAATGACTGTGCTGCCTGTCTGTGCAGCCAACTCTGTCTCGCTGCTTTAGAGCAGATCATTTGCTGATTTGGCAGGCCCTCAAATACAGTCCTTTTGGATCACAAGACCCTCATTTTGGCTGGAAGTCAAACCATTCTCCTCTCAGCCTGGATAAGTCAAAACTATTTTTGAGGCACCTACATGCACTGAAGAAATGCTCCCCATAGAATCAGAAACATTAGGGCAGATACAGTCATGGCCCACACCACAGCAGCATTTCTCATTTGGAACTGGGATTTTGCTCTGGGGGGGACCCAGAACTCTGAGCCAAAAGTGAAGGGCAGAGCAAAACAGAGAGAGTTTCGCTCCTTTTGGGAGCTGAGGTACTTAAAATGAGAAAGGAATATTATAACCTTTGGTCGAGAAAGTGCAGCTAACTAAATTTCCTCTGCCTCTAAGCTTGCAGGACACGTTCCCATCTCCAGCTGCATAGCCAAGAGTCAGAAAGAACACGAGCCCTAATACCAGTCTGGTGACTTGACTAGTAATCAGTCTTGGAGTCATGAGTGGAGTCAATCTGATCCAAGCCTGGGGAAGAGGAATGACCTGTTTTTAGTATTACTTAGTTTAAGATGTCAAGTGACAAGGTTAGTGACTGTCTTCCTTCCCCTTTGTACCCTGTGTAGTGTGACATCCAGCTGCTGCTGGGGATGAACATGCAAGTCTGTCTGTTGCTGCTGGAGATAGTAATCTTCATCCTTCCTGCTGCACCCCTCTCCTCCTCCCCTTGGGCCTAGACAGCAGCAGTTGTCAGGTTACTTTGGGACTGCAAGGATCTGCAGTGGAGGGAAAGTAGCCTCCAGGCCCAGAACTCAGTGAGCAGGCTCTCTTTAGGTTCTTGTTTTGTCCTTCACTCTTACAACCTAGAGGTGAGAGTTTTGATCTCCATAAATAGAAATGGCCCAGTGGTTCTTGAAGTACTAAACCATTGGGGTTGTGAAAGAGAAGGGCCTCCTGAGTAGCACGAAGGCTTTAAAACAGTAGGGATCAAAAGGGAATGGCTGCTTTTTGTGTACTGCTGTTTCTTTACCTCTAACTCACTCTAGGAAGGATCAAGAAGCAGCTTTTTGCATGTGGGTTGCCCCTGTACTTTGATCACATAAATCACTGCTTTTTCAACTGTTTCTTTGCTCTCTCTCAAAATTGGTTAATAGAACCTGAGGAAAGGCATTTCTTTTGTAATGTATGGGGATGTGTCTGCAGGGGAAGATTTGAATCAGTGCAATGTGGAGAGGGAGGCTAGTGACCTGCTGGGACAGTTTAACCCCTGTGGTGATGAGAGATAGAGCAAGTGGGAGTACAACTAATGTATAGGCTAGAAACCAAAAAAGAAGCACTGGACTGTTAACTAGCAGGGTGCTGTGATGAAGCCCTGCTTTGATGAGCACTGTTTCACTGAGCTGGTGTTTATGTGCCACCTCCCCACCCGAGTGAGCAGGACTGCCTGTACCAGGCTGTCAAAGAGCTGAGGCAGGGGACCAGGCAGGAGGGATGCCCCCACCATCATTCACCGTGCGGTCTTGCAGACTTCAGGGAATGATTTGAGAATGATGGATTTGGGATTGGCCCTTCTGTTCTTTCTAAACACAGTGTCTGCTGCATTATACACAATGACCAGCCTGTGTGCTGCCTCCAGCTCTTCCCGTTTCATGTGCTCCACTAATGTTTTCTGGTTTGCAGAGAAAGCTGTCTGCAAAATCCTTTTTATTTCACTGACCTAGTGAAAATCTAGCCTAGGAAGCTTTGTAATTTCACCAAGGTGGAGGCACTTCTGTTAGGCATAGGGAGGCACACAGTGGGAATCCCAGCTATGCTGTTTGCAATGCTGGGGCTGCTGTTTCCATACAGATTTATCTTCAGCATTGATAGTCATACACCACCAATGCCAGAACAGTTGTCATTTTAGTACCTCATCGTTATGTCACAGTTTGCTTCGCATGATTAATTATCAATGGCAGTTCTGAGCCACTGCATAATATTTCTTATTTAAGAATTGGAGAAAAAGGCTCATTCTGTGTAGATGGCCGTAACTCAAAGCTATGCTGCCTGACCTAGTCTGTGTTCATTCTTCTGCCCTCTTCCTTCCATACCCAGCACGCCAACGAGAGTTAAACAGCATAATGAACACTATTCCAAATTTCCCTTTAGAAGGAAACTTGCGTGCACAGCTTGGGGTGCCTGTTATTTTATTTTCAAATTACAAACTACTCTAGATGTCCCCTGGGGAAGCCGGACTGATGTGTGAGAGGTTTTGACAGAAGGTGTGGGGTGTGAAATCTCTCCCTGTTTGCAATACAGCTCTGCACAGGGCCATACATCTGGTGCTCTCCCAAGGGACAGGCTAAGTCCATTTGTTGGCGAAGACCTCCATGGGTCCGGGAGGGTGCTGTGACGTCTCCTGGCAAATGGAGGATTGCAAATGCTACAAGTCATGGTCACAGTGAGAGCTCTGCGTGCTAAACAAAGTCAGGAGCCCTCTTGGATAATGGAGCCATTAAACTGCTTCTCCTCTGAGCAATTCTCCTCTGTGTCCAATTCTTGGACACAGGGGCAGATTGTGCCCATTCTCCTATCCAGCCAAAGAGCCCAGCATGGGGACAGAAATGGGGGAAAGGCAAGGCTGAAGGAGGGGAAAAAAATAGAGGAGTAGAGAAAACACATAGCAGAAAGACAGAGACCAGCACACAGGAATTACAGAGGAGGAAAGGAGAAGCCACCTGGATATTTCCTGGTCTCAACTCACCTCCAGTAAGGTCAGGCAGCACCTGGAGCTGTTCATAAGTCACAAGAAGGAAGCAACAGCAAAAGTCTTGAATGAAAGTACAAGACAAAAACCCTGAGACTCAAACTGTTATCTTAGGGTGAGTTTTAGGGGCTTGCTTTGCTCACAGGCAGATGCCCAAGGAAGGAGCACTTATACTGGTGTGACAGAACAGGCAGCTGCTTCCCTTTTATCAGAACTATGTGACTGGGGATGTGTGGGTAGGTCTGAGGGTCTTCACTTCTGCCATTCACCCACTTTCCATTCTTTCACTCTAACCTAAGGCCGAGTGGACTTTGAGTGGAGGAAATTCCTCCTACTTTAAGGAACGTCTTTGAATCCCACAATTCAGTTCTACAGCATAGACTGCACAATAGACACCCTCTCTTGAGCCCCTATTCCCTGTGTCTTTCCTCACACACCTCTGTGCCCCTCCAAGCCCTGTCTGCCTCAGCCAGGCTATGCAGTGCACAGTGAATCTCTCTGGATCCATCCCAATGCCTGCACCAAACAAGCTTACTTCTTAAATAGCATAAAATTCAGAGGCTTGAGTATTAATTTCCCCAAGCAGCGAGATACTTAAGAATGTAAAGATAACTGTAAGCCTTGATTATAAAAGATTTACTGCTATTATTAAGGATAAGCATGCCTTTAAAGATCTTGCTGGATCAAGGATGGAGCTCCTCATACACAGTACTATTAACCCTGCCGGCTCAGGTGCGGCCGTGATCCCATAACTGCTGAACACAAGGGCAGGTATTTCCTCTGTTTTCTGCACAGCTGCAATAAGCTGCTTTTCAGTGTGAAGGAGTGACAACAGTTCACTTTGTTTTTCTACACAAGCACTGTTTGAAGGCAGATGAATGTACAGGCAGCCTAGTAACACGCTCTGTGAGTGCACCCAGAGTTATGGGGAAAAGCGTCATTCCCCTTCGCTCTGTGGTATCCCTCCTGGTGGGGAGATGTCTGCTTCGTGATCACAGAATGGCATGTGCTGAGCATTTGTACAAGAAGGTAGGAATTCAGTTTGGTGAGGTATCTTCCACCTACTGTTCCCAAAAATCATGAGCCATGGCACAACAGGCACCTTTACTCTTAATTACTCCAGCTCTTTATGAGGTTTCTTTTCATCAGAACAACATGGCTCACTTTGCGTGAGCAGGAAACCCTCCTGAGCTCAGGGCCCCAGTTTGGTCTTCTTCACTGCTATGCCTCCCAAATACAAACAAAGTGGGTGCTCTTGCCTCTCACGCCTGCTCAAAATACCTGTCATGGAAACCCCAACTGCAAAGACTGGGCTCTGCTCAGGGCCTATGTTGTGTGCGTGTGTGTGTGCGGAATTTTGCACTCATTTCCCAGTTGCCCAAGTGCCAATACAAGTAAAGCTGATGGGTGGGGGGAAAAGAGGCAAAACAACTGCTCACGGCTCTGGTGCAACGTTTTCACTTACACGTCTGAAGTGTTTTCCAAAAGCTGGCAGGTTGCTGAAGGGAAAACTGATGTCTGTAGTGATTTATAGTCTAGCTGAGCCGTGAACAGGGTTCTCCTCCCAACAGTACTGGCCCTGGCAGAGAGGCTGTGCCTTCATCCCTGTTGCCTTCTAACAAGGTAAGAAGATGACATTCAGAGAACAGAGCCAGCTGGGGATACCTGCTGACAGCACCAGCTTCTCTCATCCTCTGTTAAGGGAGCTAAGTAAAGCACTTCTCTATTTCTAGAATGTCTGCTAAATGCAATCAAGACCTAGTACTACAATTAATTGTGTGCAAAACCAAAAGTACACAGCACCTGCAACTTACTGCTGAGGGGAAAAGTCACTTCCGTGACACCAAAGGACAAACCCTTGGGAAGGTGCAGAGAGGCCACTCAGCACTTTCTTCTGCCTCCTCCAGCATCAGTAAGGTGTAATCTACTGCAACCCTCTGCAGCAGTCCCTGGGATCTTTTCACAGTTGGAGCACATCCCATTTTAGCCTTTCAAGTGCAGCTTGTATTGATTTGCCTTGGCCTGTGTGCCTGAGCTCCCATGATGCAGCCCCATTGGGTTTGATTTCATTCAGACCCTGCAGAACTCCAGCCAAAATTCAGGGACTGGAGAAAGACAGAAGCTGTCCAAAGATCTGGGGACACAGGGCAATAGTTTGTAGGGCAGGCAGTTGTGCTGTCCTTCCACCTTTTATTCAGTTATTATTTCAAAATACAAAAAAATCTTTGCTTCCTCAGGAGTACAGGTATTCTTCCAACACCCCCTCCACCTTCATCTTTATTCTGGCCATAGACAGATTCCTCCAGCCTTGGTCACTGATCGCAGAGGTTTATTTTGTTCTGGGAAATGCCAGGTCATGCTGACCAGCTTCACTATGTACAGTTTTGTGTGCAGCTGTGTTTCCTTCTGAGCTTAAGGCAGAGTGCAGAATGAAGTCTCACAGGAGCATTACACTGATACACAAAAGCACATCAGATGATGCTGAATGTTACAGGGGACTCATCTAATGATGAGTGATGAGCACCCTTGGGTGCTTCACAGAAAAAAGCACAATAGGCTATCAGAGTCAAAATTCCTGAATTAAAAAAACCCAAACAACCTACAAAACCTAAAAAAATCCCAACACCTTACAGACTTAAGAAAACCACTTATAGACTTAAGAAAAACACTTTTGCCATCAAAAGCATGGAGTGGAACATGTATCAATGCCAACTCTTCTGCGCTGTCTTGTTCAAGACAGTCTTGATTTCTCTTTCACACTAAGCAAGCCCAGCCAGCTGCTGAGACCTGACACAGTCACAAGGTACAGGTGGAGGCTACTGACCAGCAGTGCCCGCACTGCAGGAGCCAACCCTCCAGGAAGAGCCTCATGGTGTGTGCCTGACTCAGCTGTGCACAGAACCTGCTGAAGCACCTGGAGCACAAAGGACTCAAATGACCCGTTTCTTGGGAGAGTGGACACAGCTCCCCGTGCAGAGAACGCGGTCCTCAGGGCTGCCGCACCTCCTCACTGGGCTGACCCACAGGGAAGGGCTGATAGTCCTGCAAGCAGAAAAGAGGGAATCTCCCTAACGTTCTCCCTACCAAGGCAGTGAGACTGTCTTACAAAAAACATGTGTTTTCATACCTTTGCTCCTCTCTACCATCTACTGCCATGGTTCCTGCCTGTATGTCTCTGTAGGACACTCTCCCTTTTTCCAGCTCCTCCAAAGACATCATGGGGTTCACCATCCTTCTCCTCAGGCCACAAAGGCCCTTAGTAAGAGAAACCCTCTTGCTCTGCCTCTACCACAGGTGGTCTGACTTCCCTGCTGCCTTCTCACTTCTGGGGGAGTACAGTCTACAAGAAATGGGGCAGATCCCTGTTGCCAGAGCACAGTAGGGCTGTGCATGGGCACCAAGGGACAGTTTAATAAACAAGGAGGGTGTTTATGGTCTTTGATAGAGAGGAAGATGAAGAATATCAATCCTTAATGGTGGTGTTTGGCTACTACCTGAATATCGGACAAAAGTTTGCAGACTGCAGTGCTGCCTTTGGAAAATAAGATGAGTGAACTGTAGTGGTTTTCATGGAAATGTCCTTGTGGGTTGTGAGTGCTCAGCTTACCAAAGGTAGGTGTGCTGTGATCACCCCTTCCCTGCTTCAGACTGCGGGAGTGGTCCCGGGGCTTTGCCATCACTGAAGCTACCAAATACAAACCCAGTACCCCAAGTGCAACTGAAAATGAATGTGACTCTGCCAAGTACGTGCTTAGTCTTTTTGAAAAAAAAATACCTAAATGAAAACAGACTCATGCAGCCTGTGAAGCTATTGTGAACTTTTCTCCTGCTGCTTGTTGTGACTCCTGTGTGCTCAGTGGTACAGGGATTTAAATGCGATGTTGTACCAGGTGATAACTAAAGAAACTATGGGAATTACTGGAATAAGGCAAAAGTGGTTTGACTTGTATAGTTCTGTCTGCATCAGTTGTTTACTGTGCCTTCAAATAGCTTAAAGGTTTTACATGAGAACTTTTTCTGGTGTGGCTGCCCTGGCTTGTGCCTCCATCCCTGTCATGCATTGCTCCTTCTTTCAGCTGTGAGTAGTTCCTCAACTACCTTGAAGTCTTTACTTTTTGTAAAATTTTGTTTTGGTTTGCATGTTGGTATGTTGCCCAAGCCAGTACTTTGTCCTGTGACCTGTAAACTTCTTGTTCTTTGATGACAGTAGTTGAGAGCCCTGTGTAAGAACAGACAAGTTGGAGGGAAGGAAGGTGAGACAAATGACTCTGAGCACTTGAACAGCTTTATTGTGTGCGTGGCTCTAATGCAGGCTAATGCAGCCTTCCTCTGGAGTCATGCTGAAAAGGCAGGGGAGGCTTCAACAATGAGGTGGAGATGGATGTGTTTCTGAAAGATGAATCTTGCTAGTCTTGTTCTACACAGGTTTCTCTGAAGTAATTCCGTGCTGCTTTGAAACTGAGAAGTGCTTTTCCTCAAAACCAATAATTACTCTGTGATTGTCCTGCGAGATGTGGCAAAGGAGAAAACAGCACATAAATTCCAGCACTGCAGTTATCCCTTCAGAGGCTGCATGTTAACTGCACATAGAGCAGGGCAGCTGCGTGTGCAGGAGGAGTGGGATAAGCAATACTGCTGTGCAGGCTGATAATCCTCCCCAGGGCCCCAGTTTGTCTTAAAAGCGCTGTGATAAATAATCTAATGTATTGCAGTGATGAAGAGAAATGTCTCCTAGGTAGATAATAATAGGTAATAAATGCCTAAATACTTCTGAATCAGTTAGAATAAAAATAATTACTCTATTAGTATACCTCATAGGTATATTAAAACCGCCAAAGATCATTATGAGGGAGCATGTGGTAACAACATGAAACTGATACAATATTCAATAGCAGCATTGTAGGAGCTGAAATCCCTTTCCTCCTATGGGGGATGTCAATAAGAACAAAAGTTGGATTTAGGTGCATCCCACCTGACTGCTTGTTCCAGAAAATAAGCATCTGTAATCGGTCATATTGTTCAGAGGGATGGGAAGACATCAATAACGTAAGTCACTTAATTTTTAAAGGCTCTGAGACAAGCAGTTTGTCAGAATTTTTTCCAGTGCCCAGTAGATGACATAGGGGATATATCCTGCAAATGTCTTCTTGTCTGGCTAGTCTTTTAAGGCTGTAATTTAGCTCGCCTTGAATGTCGCATTCTAGGAGTTTTAAAGGGAAAACGATGATGGCACTAAGAGATGCGGCTATTGGGCACGGACGGGACGCGGGCAGCTCCGGCTGTCGGAGGTGCCGTGTCTCTCGGCAGCGGGTGGGTAAAGCGCTGCTGCGCCAGGGATGGCATCATGGATCCCACCCCGGCGTGCTCCCTCTCCCTGAGCGCGGGGCGGGCAGCGGCGCGCACTGAGGCCGGCTCCGCTGCCCCGGCACGCAGAGGGGCCGCCGGGGCCAGGCACTCGCCCGGGGAAAAAGCGATGCTTTTAAGGACCGCACTTCCAAAAGCAAAGGCGGCTTCGGTGGGAGGCTGAGCCCGCCGGCGAGCCGGCAGCCCCCGTACCCCTCCCCTCGGTGGCGGCTCCCCCGCGCCGCGGCCGCCCGCCGGCATCCCCGCCCCGCGCTGCGGAGGAGCATCCCCCGCCCGCGGCAGGAGCAACCCCGGCTCGGGGCGGAGCGGGGCGGTCGTCGGGCCCGGTTACCTGTAGGAGGTGGTGTGGCCGCCGTCCGCCTGCGAGCGCGGCCGGAGCTGCTCGGGGCCGTCGACCGCCGGTCTCCCGCCGCCGCCGGGCAGGGCGCAGGCGGTGCGTCCCGGGGCGGGCTGGGGGGCGGCCCCATCCCTCCCGCCGCCGCCGCCGCTACTGGCGCTGACCC